>WNWK01050950.1:0-12650 GCA_009830355.1 Cherax destructor
CCAATACTTTAGCAAAACTGGCCGCTTTATTTCTGAAGAAATAAAAGCAATGAAAAATGTTCGCCTTGCCCACCCAACAGAAATCACAGTCGTCCCATTAATTGGTCCTCTCTTAAAATTATCTACGCTTCTTCTAGTCTTCAAAGACGTCGTCTAGTTGAATCAGCTCTCATATACAACTTTCCTAACATGACTCTTAGTCCTGGAATTGTTTCTGTCTTTCCTGTCTTTCTCATACATTGATCTGATTTATGCGTCCTCTTCCACTCCTTTCCTCTTGAGTTTGTGTTGTGATCAGTTATGTACAGAAGTTAGCATATATTACACCATGAATTGTTTGGGACACTATGGTGATAATGTCTACGTGGATTGCCTTCTAAATGACTATAGTACAATTCACATTAATTACATTAAAAACTTCCTTTTCTTTATAACTGATAATTAAATTATTTTTCAGTTGGTAAAAATTGCATTGATTCATTATAAAACAAATTAAAATCGTACACAAACTCAATCTTAAGTTATGGAAGAAGCAGTGATGAAAAAGGTTCCAGAAATATTGTTTTACTGAGAATTTAAGTTGTGTTATGATCTCCAGGAGAAAGTTGTGTTATGATCTCCAGGAGAAAGTTGTGTTATGATCTCCAGGAGAAAGTTGTGTTATGATCTCCAGGAGAAAGTTGTGTTATGATCTCCAGGAGAAAGTTGTGAGTACAAGTATTGTAAAGTTTAACAATAGTTATGATAACAAATAATTACTATCAGTTAATAATTACAAATAGATAATTAACCTTTACACAAACTATACGTAAAAGTAAGAATGAATTAGGAGGGTCCACAGCCACACTGTGGGAGCCAACATTGGGGCCCTGATGGTCACCAGGTCAAACATTATCTTTCTGCTTTGTTTTCCTCTTATTCTCGTGAGATCATTTTATTACACCTCAATTTGATGTTTTTTTTTTTGCAAAAATGTGACGATTGAAATTAATAAACATATATTTATAAACAATAACCATACTCATGTTTATATTTTAATGTAGGATCTTTTGCGCCAAGTGTTGTTCAGTCTTTGATATATTCACTTAAAACAGCTGTCATGTGACATTATTCTCGTGACGAATATATGTTGTTTATACACCATGTACAACACTAAGTGTTCTTTATCAGTGTCTGGCAACACTTGATGGAGATAATTTGAGTGAAATTTATATCACTCGCTGTGATTACATTTTTTGTCACGAAGTTTCTGTTAGTTACTTTCAAAGTTTGTTAGTGAGCATAGTGCAACTTAGAGCAACTTTTAATGTTCACGAAATAACAATCAAATTGATTGTGTGTTACATGTCAGTTTTTCTGACATGTAACACTATTCTAACAACTTTCTGCTTCCATGTTCCTAGACATGTTCTTAAGTCAAATGTAGTCGATGATTAAACTCTCGATAGGACCTCAAACTGGACCACCTGGTGGAACATTTGTTGGTCCACCAATTGGCTGTTTGGAGGCGGAATTTTTACTTGAGGTCACTTGCAGATTCAGGAGTGGTTACATAAGAAGTTCAATTCTCGGAATTCTTTCTAGCTCGCCCTCGCTCATTATTAGTCAGGTTCTTCCAGTGTGACTATCACTCCCAGGATAAATACTGAATGATTTTTTTATTTTCATGGCATCTTTTCGTTGGTCAACAGACATTAATCACACTTTGCCTGTGAAACAGTATAAAACAGTTGTATCGGATAAATCAACAATGTGATGGACTTCCCAGGTTGCAGGATCAGCTGCCATAATCATTTTACTAAAGTTAATGTTTTTATGTGTTCTGAGCATAGTGTTATTTTGTATTAATATTGTTTTGGGAGACATGACTGCCAGTGTGGGAGACATGACTGCCAGTGTGGGAGACACTACTGTGGGAGGTGGAGTAGACAAACATACAGCAACATAAAACATTGCAGTAACATAAAAGAACAGCATATCAACATACATGAACGGTAAAGTAACACTCAAAAAATGATACAGTAACACGCAAAAATGGAACATATAAAAACAGTATGGAAAAGCACAATAACACACGAGGAAGAAGAGGAACAATAACAGTACAGTGATACATAAGAACCTAAGAAAAAACGGAACATACATGTGGAATATAACAGCTTGATTCTGGCAGTCGCTGCTTCCCATAATCTGACAGACGCTTTATGTGGACCACACAGTTTCCTGACAAACAGATCACAGTGTCATCTCAGATCTGGTCCATAAGAATTGATATACTTCTACAAAAAGTTTATAACTATCTATCGAAGATAATAAGGGCGGAACACAACGAAGATAGTGAAAAATAGATGGAGACAAGATGGGGACAGCGACACCATGAGATCAACCGTCAGAGTCTTGATGTTTCCCAGGTCGAGGCCACATCTTATAGATTTTCTTATAGATAATTTAGAAATTATTTTTTTTTAAAGTGTTTTAGGCTGGATGTTTATCTGTTTCCTTCCTTTAACTTTTTTTCTATTTTACTTCGTTCATAACTCAAAAATGGCTCTTCCAATCGCCTTCAATTTTCAACACTTGTTATCGGTAATGGGGACCAAATTCTTGTTTTATGACCAGTGTTGCTGAACCATTTCCCAGGATCCTCAATGTCGGAGTTTCTAACTTTAGAAAAAGATGCCTAAAATATCGACAATGGCGGAGAGTGAACTTCAGATATAAACATTTTTATGTGAAAAATAGTGTGATTTTTTTAATCCTCTTAAATAAAGTTAAATGTTTCTCAGTTTATTTCTACTGAGCGACTTCAATATTTAAAGGCTGATGATCTTAGGTAGAATGACTCAGTATGGCTGATATTGGCTGCCATTAGTACCAGATTACAAATTATATTGAACAAATAAGGTTAATAATTTTACACCTAGCAATTAAAGACTGCTGCTTCTAACTGCCTTCAAGATATCATTAACGATGATGTTTAGTTTAGTCTGAGTTGCCATGAATTTGAAATTTTACTGAAATAGTTAAAAAATTTGGAATCGTTGGAATAAGATCAATTATTAAATATTGTGTGTGTGTGTGTGTGTGTGTGTGTGTGTGTGTGTGTGTGTGTGTGTGTGTGTGTGTGTGTGTGTGTGTGTGTGTGTATGTGTGTGTGTGTGTGTGTGTGTGTGTGTGTGTGTGTGTGTGTGTGTGTGTGTGTATCACTGTGTTCATAGTTTTTTCCTAAAGATTATGAAATAATGATTAATATATTATAGGTGAAGGTGTTACATAGCGCCTGGGGAATGGTAGACTATCATGTTGGATCCCAGGAAGGGCAGGCTGCACCACATTCCTTGGAACAAGAGCCCATCATCACCGTCTCAATGTATGTGAGTGTTTTGTCAGCATCTGGCAGGAGCAGAGTTCTTTACCAAAATATATTTATTATCGTTTTATTTATATTTCACAATTAACTTACACGTTCAAAACTTGTCCTCACATTATGGAAATATTACGATTATATTTATGTAGATAATATGAAACGCTAATGGTAATACAAAATGCATCATAAATCATAATAAATACAAAATACATGTAATATTAATAAAGTTATAATGATCTTCACAGTTATTCCTCGTCATTATATTTACACTTCTTACCAACTTTTATTAATAATTTGTAATTTTATTAATAATTTGTAATTGTATTAATAATTTGTAATGGTGATATCGATATATAAATAACGTAAAAATATATCCTTATGATTATTGATGGTTCTTTTTCTTATAATTATTAACGGTACTTTGTATTCTTGTTATCATAATTATTGATAGTACTTTGTAGTTTAATCATAATTAATGAGTTAACATCCTCCTCGTGGAGTTGCTGTCACTCAGATACTCTGTAAAGAAATACTTCTGACAATGTTTTCTACTCCGCTTCCTCAGAATGATTATAGTTTGTTGTATGACAGATCATTACAATCTTACACCATCATTACAATCTTACACCATCATTACAATCTTACACCATCATTACAATCTTACACCATCATTACAATCTTACAAATTTTGCCACCTGAAAAATATTAGGAGTGGATATTCATAAATGGAATATTGTTATATTTAATTACTATGGACTACACGATGGTCAGGTAGGTTACAATCTACTTAGACCTTAATGAGATTATATGTTAAATACTGATATTATATTAAACACAACATAGTGGATAACACCGTTCATGGTGTTAAATGTGGTAACATGTATTCTCCTGAAGAAGACTTACCTGTGGATAAATTCTGGAGTCCTTGTTACAGCTTCCCAGACCAGACCACAGACCTCAACATTTATGGTGTTACACTAACGTTCACACATAACGTCCTGGCCAGGTGGCATTAAAGAACGCCACATATTTTTATTATCTAGTGATTATTTTTATGTGTTTTCTATAAAACATTTATTAAGCGGCACAAATATTATATACAAATTCTGAAGTAAGATATGGAAGCACCAAAAAATCCATTTGTCACGAATATCAATATGAAATATTGTACATGTGCATGGGAATTTGACTTTAAATGCTTGCTAGTGTGTGTGTGTGTGTGTGTGTGTGTGTGTGTGTGTGTGTGTGTAGAGTTCATGTGAGGAGGTACATAAATATCTAAGCGTACGTGAAAGGTCATTTGTGGACATTTGAGTGTCTTACATAAAAAAAAATTACGAATAACAACAAAACAGGAAGCTTAAAACTTTTTTTTGCAGATTTCTTGGTGGGAAGAAACAGATTAACATACTAACAGAGACATACACACAATAAAACGTCCACAAACAGTTATACAGCTATGTAAGTAAAAACAAAAGAAATTATCATAAAAACATTATGAAATATAAATAGAAGTCCCAGATTTTTACATAGTAACCTCACCTTGGTGGCTGAGTTGAGTGGCAGCTTAGTCTCGTCTAGCTGGTCTACTGTTCGCGGCTGTCTTGGTGGGTGGAATTACTGGACGCAGTTTTCTGTGTGTCCCCTCCAGTAATTCCACCCACCTGGACAGTCTCGGCAGTAGACCAGCTAGACGAGACTAAGCTGCCACCCAACAAGGTCACTGGGGAGGGGCCAACACATACACAACACACACACACACCCGCCCAAACCAGCACACCCACCCACGCACCCAACCACCCGCCCACCTAGGAAAGTGAGGAAGGGAGTTCACCTGAGGGGGACACAGGTGGACTTCTGGAGACACGGAACTAAGGGAAGCAAACACACGAGCGCGCTCACACACACACACACACACACACACGACTATGACCTCACCTATGACATCACCTAACTATGACATCACCTAACTATGACAACTCACTATGACCACACCTCGGGAAGTGAGGAAGGGAGTTCATCTGAGGGGACACAGATGGACTCCTGGAAACACGGAACTAGGGGAAGCACTAAAAAACACATTCCCACCACATCTGACTATGACCACTCCTAAACTATGACCACACCTGACTATGACCACTCCTAACTATAACCACACTTGATCAAGACAAAGATCACCGGAAGTAACAAAATGCAGAACATGGGAAGTGACTCAGATGAGGGGAAGCACCAAAAATAGAAGTTGGGAGTGTGGAAAGGTTGACATACGGGGGCCCACGGATGGAGACCTGGAAACATGATCCAAAAGGGGACACAGGTGAACACAAGGACCTGAGAGAAGCCCCAAGAGAGTGGAAGTACACTAGCCACACCTCTGGTAATATACTAGCCACACCTCTGGTAATATACTAGCCACACCTCTGACAGTACACTAGCCACACCTCTTGTAATATACTAGCCACACCTCTGGTAGTACATTAGCCACAACTCTGGTAGTACACTAGCCACACTTCTGGTAGTACACTAGCCACACCTCTGGTAATATACTAGCCACACATCTGGTAATATACTAGCCCCACCTCTTGTAATATACTAGCCACACCTCTGGTAATATACTAGCCACACCTCTGGCAGTACACTAGCCACACCTCTGGAAATATACTAGCCACGCCTCTGGTAGTACACTAGCCACACCTTTGGTAGTACACTAGCCACGCCTCTGGTAGTACACTAGCCACGCCTCTGGTAGTACAGTAGCCACGTCTCTGGTAGTACACTAGCCACACCTCTGGTAGTACACTAGCCACACTTCTGGTAGTACACTAGCCACACCTCTGGTAGTACACTAGCCACACCTCTGGTGGTACACTACAGAAGAACCCGATGTCACTCCATCTATTTTGTGCATTTAGACTATTATTAAGGAATGAAAGAATCGTTAACTACTATCTTGAATTATATTTTAATAAAAATTTCAACTTAACCTTTATCAGTAAATAAAGCATTTGTACAGATATCGAGTATATTATAATGGAATTTTGTAAATAAAAGATCTTCATCAACATATTTATAAAGAAATCCTGCAAAATAGTAACTGGTAATGCATGGGAAGAAACTAGAGGGGCGCAGGTGGATCACTCTGGTTTGGTAATAGAGTTGTGGATGAATGGAACAAAACAAACAATAATCATTCTGAGGAAGCGGAGTAGAAAACATTGTTGGTGAGGAAGCGGAGTAGAAAACATTGTCAAAAGTATTTCTTTACAGAGTATCTGAGTGACAGCAACTCCACGAGGAGGATGTTAACTCAATAATTATGATAACAAGAATACAAAGTACCGTTAATAATAATAGAAGATAAGACGTTGTGTAGTTTTAAAAATAGATTTGATAGGTACATGAGTCGGTGTGAGTTGGACCTGACTAGCTTGTGCTACTTGCTCCTTCCTTAAGTGAATGTGATCTGACCTGACTAGGTTATGGCATTGGCTTAAGCCGATAGGAGAATTGGACTTGTCTCGCATGGGCCAGTAGGCCCAGTAGTCCCGAATTAAAGGTTACGCCAGATTAAAAGATATATTTACCAGGGAAAATGTGATTACAACGTGAAACATATTCAGAAGACTTGATACAGTAGAGAGGGAAGGAAGGAAGGAGTGTTTAAGAAAGGAAAAACAGATTCATGAGAACACAAGAGAAAGTTGTGTCAGGGGATATTTGTTCATCCTGAGGGAGGGTAGATGGTGGACTGACCTGGATGAAGAACAGATATGATAGAACCCACGAGACTGGGCGTGAAGGAACTCGGTCATATCTAGTTAAGTAACAAATGGTTGTGTGGCTCCATTTCCTGTGATCAAGAGCCATTTAGCAGCAATACGGCACCCTCCTTCCCTGAAGGGTGAGGTACACATGGTAACAACGGCTCCACAGCCTCTCTCTCTATCCCCCCCCCCTATCTCTCTTTCTCATTTTCTTTCTCCCTCCCTCCCTCTCTTATTTCCCTCCACTAATATTCGTGCACTTTGACTTTTTTCGCCTCCCTTCTGTTCTTGTCTTTCTCCCTCCCTCTGTTCTTCCCTTTCCCCCGTCTTGCCACCCTTTAGAGCAATCACGTGACATGCAAATTAAGCTGTGCCTCGTCTTTCTCTGTCCCGCCCTCCTTTCCCTTCCCCTCCCAGCATTCCCTCTCATACCTATCAAGACTTCCATCCCTTACATTGCCTTCCCTCCCCCCTCTCATTGCCTTTCCTCCCATCCTCCACCCTGCTTTCACTCCTTTACTCCATCCTCCTTTTCCTTCCATCTTGCACCTTGTTTCCTCTCTCATCCTTCTCTCCTGTCTCATCCACTGCCATTCCATGTCCTGTTCCTCAGAATAGTTTCCTCATGAACGCTAGATATTTTGGTACTGTGCGTCCCTGTGAAGGTTGTTGCCAATCTTCTTAGGAAAAGTATAATAGAAAAAGACAATAATAACTATAACAATAAACACTTTATTTTAATAGAAAGAAATGTAAATAATAAATACGTAAATATGACTATAATAATCCTATCTTTAGAAAAATGAAAAATGAAAAAAAATATATATATTTGATCCAAAGCTAGATATTTACACGTGTTGATCTTGTTAACACAGAAGCAATGAATCCATGTTAGACTCCGTGGTGGTGTTGTTGTTGCTGCTGCATCGATGTTTCCCAAAAATCCAACAGTTTTCCACATCCACAATGTCACAAATGATGTCAGGTACTCAGGTGAAGGTTGTCCCCTGGTAAAGTACGGTTGCCTGAGGTTTCTAGAGTGTGGACTTAGGAACTACCGGCGTAGTGAAGAATTGGTGTTAACGACTATATTACAGACCATTCTGGAAAAATACCCTGACTTTGCTCCCTGTAAATAAAGCATTGACACGTGTGTGTGTGTGTATGTACATGTGTGTATGTGTATGTGTGTATGTATATACATGTATGCGTGTGTATGTGTATATGTATATGTGTGTGTGTGTGACCCAACAATTAAAATTTGCACCAATAACTCATTACAGTTGTGGCTGGGTGTAGACTAATAGATTGTAAGTAAATTTACTTACATGATTCATTACCTTGTAACTAGTGAATTAATTACCATTGTACCTTGTTCAGCTATCAAAACTTTGGGGCCCAGTCTCTGGACCCTATATATATCTCTGTAATCTGCAAATACCTTTGTAACTTGTCATGATTGTGACCATCTGAGTTCATTACCTTTGTAACTTGCTCAGCTATCAAACTTTGAGATCCAGTCCCTGGACCCATTATGTACCTCTGTAATCTTTTGACTACCGCCCACAGGATGGGTATGGGGTGCATAATAAAGATATCAAACTAACTAAAACGACTCTGTTTCTCACTTGGTGAGTACGCCCCCCACTCAGCCTTGAATCCGATGATCCGTGCGGAAACAGAGGACTGTGGGAGAAACCACAAGAATTACTCACCACTCTAGCATTCATTTACATAGTAGGCATAAGGCCTTTAAAAGAAATGGTGAAACTGTAACAAATAACTTTACCAAAAACCAAGGCAGGGCAGAGCAGAAGTGAATGTTGCTAAACATGAGTGAAACTCAAAACAAATTAAAGAGTGAAGCTCTTGAACATAAAATAATGAAGATACGAGCAGCCGTGAAGTACTTACAGTGAGGTCGGGCGTGGTCAGTCGAGTGATTTCAATCTGTGGCCGGAGCCCAGCATTACACCTCTCACCGGGTGGAAAAAAAGGGGGAGGGGTATAGCAGCAGATAGACACTCACCCCACCTCAACAAGCAAACTACCATTCAACCATCACTCTACATACCTTCATACTTTCATCACTCCTAGCTATGGACTTTTTCCTCACAGTCCGTCTTTCCCAGAAACTTCAAACAACTGTCCTGCGCCTCATCAACGTTTACAAGGAGGTGACACATCCTTTGTCAGGTCATCGCTTCAGCCTAGCTTTTTTCGTTCCGTAAGTTGGACAAGATTCGTTACCTGGAAATTTGACTTTGCACGGAGATATTCGAAACCTTTCCTGTGGAAAGTCTTTATGTAGACTCCTGAGAGCTCATCCTGGACATACAAGAAACTAAGTTTTGCAGTATTTTTTTATTATTTCCGCTGTATACGCTTAACAATCTGGCTTATAGTACTCTCTTGTAAGGAGAGGACCAGAGTTGACAGACGCGCCTTGTAGCACCTTGCAGCCTACCATGTGTGGCTGTCCCCTCCTGGATTGTGGCCCCATTCCTAGATGGTTCCTGAGATCAATCTCTGTAGACAGTGGAGGGAGAATCTTAAGTCCATGGTGCGTGCAGTGACCTTAGCTCAATCAATATGATTTGGTTTGTAATTCCAGGCTCAAGATTGTTACTGATGATTCGGAGAGAGTGGGGTGATATTCGATGGTTACTTTCCCAGCTAGCAACATTGTTGACTGTTCATTGCAGAATATGCTACTGTTGTTAGTATTTTCTTGAATGCTGTCTATAGGTGGTTTCTTTTATCTATTTACTCTAACTCTGATAGTGTCCATGATATATACAGTGGCACAGAAAATTTAAGAGCGTTCGAGGAGCGTTCAGTCCAGGCACAAGACGTGGTGCCCGAGGAGTGCCAGTGACCAGGAATTGAACGGGAAGATACAGAGACGAAAACAAGGGCTACAGGTGCCACTGATTGTCTAAGTCAGCTGGTGATCTTAACAGGCCCTACAGTTGAACAATAAGTTGTACATGGTTCAGCAAGCCTTTGGTGTCTTGGACATTGAAAATATTCTCTGCTTAATGAGAATGTCACATTCGCTTCACACATGGACACACATCACTGACTGTGATTCACATTATAATATTCTCGAAGCTCTGGTATTTTGTGTTCAGACTTGGATTTCTAACTACCAGTGTTCTTCAGAGACTTCGATGATATGCAGATCTTTTAATGTGAATGAACAGAGGAATATTTTCAATAGCTTGGGGAGACTGTTACCTTTTATGATTGTTTGTTTGTTTCAGTGACTGGTTGGTGTGGTATGAGAGTTGTGTGTTTGGTGTGGTATGAGAGTCGTGTGTTTGGTGTGGTATGAGAGTTGTGTGTTTGGTGTGGTATGAGAGTCGTGTGTTTGGTGTGGTATGAGAGTTGTGTGTTTGAACATAAGAACATAAGAACATAAGAATGGAGGAACACTGCAGAAGGCCTACTGGCCCATACAAGGCAGGTCCTTATCAAAACCACCACTACCTAAGAATTTACTCCTGTACTCACGACACTAATCAAACCCAGCCCCTCCCACTCATATATTTGTCCAATCTCTTTTTAAAGCCACCCAAGGTCCTAGCCTCTATCACCCTAATCGGAAGATTGTTCCACGCATCTACAACTCTGTTCGAAAACCAGTACTTGCCTATGTCCTTTCTAAATCTAAATTTATCCAATTTAAATCCGTTATTTCTCGTTCTTACTTGGTTCGATATCCTCAGTATTTTATTAATATCTCCTTTGTTTATGCCCATCATCCACTTGTACACCTCGATGATATCTCCTCATTCTACGTCTCTCCAGAGAGTGGAGATTCAATGCTCTAAGTCTATCTTCATACGGGAGATTTCTTATACTGTAAATCATTTTAGTCATTCTTCTTTGTATGTTCTCCAATGAATCTATATCCATCCTGTAGTAAGGAGACCAAAACTGAGCTGCATAATCCAAATGAGGTCTCACTAGTGATGTATAGAGCTGTAAAATAACTTTTGGACTTCTGTTGCTTATACTTCTTGAAATAAATCCTAGTAATCTGTTAGCCTTATTGCGCACACTTAGGCACTGTTGTCTTGGCTTTAGATTTCTGCTTACCATGACTCCCAAGTCTTTTCACATTCTGTATGATCAAGCTCAACTTCACCTAGTTTATAAATTCGAGGGATATTTTCATTACCAACGACTAGCACCTTACACTTGTCCACATTGAACTTCATCTGCCACTTTTCAGACCAAGACATTAATTTATCCAAATCCTCCTGGAGTTCACTGGTATCCTCCTCAGAATGAATTATACGGCCTATTTTTGTATCATCAGCAAATTTACTCATGTCACTTGCAATTCCTTCATCAAGGTCATTAATGTAAATTATGAACAACAATGGGCCCAAAACTGATCCTTGTGGAACGCCACTAGTGACAAATCCCCATTCAGATTTGACCCCATTAATGGAAATCTCTGCTTTCTATTGGTAAGCCATGCCTCTATCCATGCTAGAACTTTACCTCCTATACCATGAGCTGCCACCTTTCTTAAGAGTCTCTTGTGAGGTACTCTATCGAAGGCCTTACTGAAATCCAAGTAAACTATATCATATTCTTTATCACTGTCTACTGCCTCAAATGTTTTATTGAAAAACGTCAGTAAATTTGTCAGGCAGGAACGACCTCTCGTAAACCCATGCTGAGATTCATTAATCAAATTATGTTCTTCAAGGTGACTTCTGATAATATCAGCTATAATTGATTCTAATAATTTGCCTACTATAGACGTGAGGCTTATTGGACGGTAATTTGATGGAATGGACTTATCCCCTGATTTGAATATAGGAACTACATTAGCTATCTTCCACATCTCTGGCACAACACCAGTTAGGATGGACGTATTAAACACATTCGTTAATGGCTGACTAAGTTCCATTTTGCATTCTTTAAGCACCCTGGAAAACAACTCGTCGGGTCCCGGGGACTTATTTTGCTTCAGTTTATCTATCTGTTTGATAACCATATCCCTCGTGACAGTAATATTAGTTAATTTGAATTCTTCAGGAACTGAATAATGTGTTTGGTGTGGTATGAGAGTTGTATGTTTGGTGTGGTATGAGAGTTGTGTGTTTGGTGTGGTATGAGAGTTGTGTGTTTGGTGTGGTATGAGAGTTGTGTGTTTGGTGTGGTATGAGAGTTGTGTGTTTGGTGTGGTATGAGAGTCGTGTGTTTGGTGTGGTATGAGAGTTGTATGTTTGGTGTGGTATGAGAGTTGTGTGTTTGGTGTGGTATGAGAGTTGTGTGTTTGGTGTGGTATGAGAGTTGTGTGTCTGGTGTGGTATGAGAGTTGTGTGTTTGGTGTGGTATGAGAGTTGTGTGTTTAGTGTGGTATGAGAGTTGTGTGTTTGGTGTGGTATGAGAGTCGTGTGTTTGGTGTGGTATGAGGGGGTTGTTTTTGGTATGAGGGTTGTGTGTTTGATGTGGTTTTGAGGAAATTGGGGGTTTGGTGTGGTATGAGGTTTATGTTT
>WNWK01050951.1:0-12650 GCA_009830355.1 Cherax destructor
GGAGGGAGATGGGGAGAGAGGGAGGGTAAGAGGGAGAGATGGGGAGAGAGAGAGAGGATATTTGGGGACTAGAGGGAGAAGGGTGGAGGAGATATGCAGAGGTGGGGAGAGAGAGAGAGAGAGAGAGGATTCGGGACCAGGAGAAGGGGGAGGGAAGGGAGAGAAAGAGAGATAAGAGAGGAGAGATGGGGAGGAGGGAGAGCTGGGGAGGGAGGGAGCTGGGGAGAGAGATGGATGGGGAGAGGGAGAGAGATGGGAGACAGATGAGAGAGGGAGAGCTGGGGAGAGGAGAGAGAGATGGGGAGAGAGATGGGGCAAGAGAGAGAGATAGGGAGAGAGAGAGGTGGGAAGAGAGAGATGGGGATATAGTGTGTGAGATAGTGAGTGTGTGTGAGAGGGAGAGATTGAATGTGAGAGTGGTGAGTGTGAGTGTAAGAGGGGGGGAGGTCAGGGGCAAGGGAGTGTGGAGGTAGAGGAGAGGTAGAGTGAGAGTGTAGGGAAGTGGGTGGGTGGAAGGCGGAAAGGTCTGGGAAGGGGAGAGGGGGATGAGTGAGGGAGGTGATAGAGGCAGGGGAATGGTGGTAGGGGCTGTCTACCCACGTTAGTCGTTATGTATCCTTACTGTCCTTATGTAGGGGGTTTTGGTGTGTGGAGAGAGAGAGAGAGAGAGAGAGAGAGAGAGAGAGTTACCATTTTGTCCTAGGCACATGTCGATTAGACACTAGGCCTGTTGTACATGCGTGCATGTTAGTTACCATTTTGTACTAGGCACATGTCGATTAGACACTAGGCCTGTTGTATGTATGTGTGTGTGTGTGTAACGAAACACTTCGAAATGTTTCGGCCCCGCCGGGAATTGAACCCGGGCCCTCCGTGCGTGAAGCAAGAGCGCTAGCCACCATGCCATCGGGGCGTGTGTGTGTGTGTGTTAGTTACCATTTTGTCCTAGGCACATGTCGATTAGACACTAGGCCTGTTGTATGTATGTGTATGTGTGTGTGTGTGTGTGTGTGTGTGTGTGTGTGTGTGTGTGTGTGTATCTGTGTGAGATGGTCTAATTCAGAATTCTTTGTATCCTGGGATCAATGATTAATTGTGTATGTATGTGATGCATGTGTGTGTGTATATGTATGTACGTATATGTACAGTCAACCCTTGGTTTTCGTGTTTAATCCGTTCCAGAGGGATCGACTAAAACCAAAATAGACGAAAACCAAAACCATTTTCCCTATCAAAAAATTTTTTTGGGGGGCCTTAAAGATAGATTTACATGCACAAAAGAATGAATATTCAATATGATACTTACCTTTATTGAAGACTGATGTTGCTGGATAGAAGACAAGAAGGGGAGAGGGAAGAGAGGCTATTGTTTGGAAGGGAAATCCCCTTCCATAAGGACTTTTGGTACCAAGTCCTTATCCGGGGTCACTTCCTTGCATGGCTGCTACACTCCCTCCCTGCTTGCTACACTCCCTCCCTGCTTGCTACACTCCCTCCCTGCTTGCTACACTCCCTCCCTGCTTGCTACACTCCCTCCCTGCCTGCTACACTCCCTCCCTGCCTGCTACACTCCCTGCATGCCTCCTACACTCCCTGCATGCCTCCTACACTCCCTGCATGCCTCCTACACTCCCTGCATGCCTCCTACACTCCCTGCATGCCTCCTACACTCCCTGCATGCCTGCTACACTCCCTGCATGCCTCCTACACTCCCTGCATGCCTCCTACACTCCCTGCATGCCTCCTACACTCCCTGCATGCCTCCTACACTCCCTGCATGCCTCCTACACTCCCTGCATGCCTCCTACACTCCCTGCATGCCTCCTACACTCCCTGCATGCCTCCTACACTCCCTGCATGCCTCCTACACTCTCTGCATGCCTGCTACACTCCCTGCATGACTGCTACACTCCCTGCTTTCCTGCTACACTCCCTGCTTTCCTGCTACACTCCCTGCTTTCCTGCTACACTCCCTGCTTTCCTGCTACACTCCCTGCTTTCCTGCTACACTCCCTGCTTTCCTGCTACACTCCCTGCTTTCCTGCTACACTCCCTGCTTTCTTGCTACACTCTTAAATTCCATCGTGTTTCTCACTTTCTTTACCAAATAACTGGCACTAGGAGCTTTTTCTGGGCCCATGGTGGCTTATTTAGCAGTCACACACAATAATCAAGGGCCAAAAAACAATGAATAGTTAAGAAATGTTTTGTATGAACTCGCAGGATAATGTTCACTCAACCAGAAACAATGCTACACTGCTTGAGAATGTGCGTGGGAGACGGGCTTTGTATGTGCGCTGGGCACTGGACAGGTTCCGTTCCATCAACGAAAACTAAGACAATATTTCCATGAAAAAAGTGTATGTTGATCAATAACTACACTGCACTAGCCAGGAGTCGAACCCAGGATGCTTTGGCCTGCCTCATGGTGAGCGAAAACACACGACACTCTAGTCCACTGAACCACACAATCCTTAAGAGTAGCGCATCCAGTAGGACTGAATGTTGTACTCGCTACCCAAGGACATATGGTGGTGTGGACGCCTCTAAGCTAATTTCATTCTCCTCCCTGTTTGGTGTACTAGCTCAACAAGCAGTAGTATATTATATTATTGTAACCATGAACGAGTGGTACTGATCAATACGCCGGCTAGTGCAGTGTAGTTATTGATCAATACCACTCGTTCATGGTTACAATAATATATGTATGTATATATGTATGTACATGTATGTATGTATGTATATATGTATGTACATGTATGTACGTATGTATATATGTATGTACATGTATGTACGTATGTATATATGTATGTACATGTATGTACGTACAGTGGTACCTCGGTTAACGATATTTTTTCGTTCCAGAATGCTGTTCAAGTGCCATTACCAAACGAATTTATCCACATAAGGAATAATGTAAAATAGACTAGTCCTTTTAGACCCGCAAAAATACACTTAAAAAAGCATTTAAAAAATAAACTTACATAAAAGGACGGATTTGGGGACCATCGTTAACCGAGTTACCACTGTATGTATATATGTATGTACGTATGTATATATGTATGTACGTACGTACATGTATATACATGTAGTATGTATGTATATGTATGTATGTCATGCTGAATAGGTAAAACTGGTCAATTAGCAAGAACTCATTTAAAATTAAGTCCTTTCTAAAATTTTCTCTTATACAGTGAAAACTCGGTTTTCGTCATTAATTCGTTCCAGAAAGTCTGACGAAAACCGAATTCAACAAAAACTGAAGTATATTTCCCATAAGAAATAATGTAAATCCAATTAATCAGTTCCAAACACCCAAAAGTATTAACAAAAAACACATTTTATAGAGAATAACTATAGTTTTACATACAGAAAAAATGAGAAATAAATATAAATGACTAATGAAATAGATAAATGAACATTTAATATCACTTTTACCTTTATTGAAGACTCTTGTTGGCGTATGGAAGACACGAGGAGAGGTTATTGGTTGGAAGAATCCCCCTCCATAAGGACTTCAGGTATCAAGTCCCTATCCGGGGTTACTTCCCTTCTTTGTCTTTTACTGGCACTGGACGCCTGTCGCACAAAAAATCTGTCCAGAGAGGTCTGTTTCTGGCGTCGAAGATTTGCCTAAAATGGGACAAGGCATTGTCATTGAACATGTTGCAGACACGGCTTACAACAGCTTTGTTAGGGTGATATTTCTCCACAAAACTTTGCAACTCATTCTCCTTTGCAGACATGTCCTTAATCACTGAAGAAGGCACATTCTCCCATCTCTCTTCCTCCTCCTCTGAAGCAATTTCTTCAGCTGCAGTCTGTTGCTGTTCCTGTTCAAGGTTTTGCAGCTCCTCAGTGGCCAGCTCCTCCCTGTGGTCATCCACTAACTCTTCCACAACTTTGCCACTCACATCCAACCCCAACGCCACTTTCGTACTTTGCTACGGGTTCTTTCTTGAATTCTATCGTGTTTCTTGCCTTCTTGGAACTTTCTTTAACCCCATGGTGGCTTATTTAGCAGTCGCACTCAATAAACAAGCACAAAAAAAACAATGGATTATTATAAAATGTTTCAGATGAATGTGCAGGGTAATGCTCACTCAACGAGAAACAAAGCCAGACTGACTCAGAATGCGTGGGACGCTTTGTGTGGGCACGGGCAGGCGGACACGTTCGGTATGGCGGACCGATGAAAACCGAGGTGGTGAACGAAAACTGACAAATTTGACAAAATTTGTCGAAAACCGAATTCAACAAAAACCGAGGCAAACAAAAACCGAGGTTCCACTGTACAGTGGTACCTCGTTATATGTCCGCTTTGGAATAAGTCCAACTTGGTATACGTCCTGTTTGGACACGAAAATTTTTGTTTGATGTACAACCTTTGTTTGGAATATGACTCGAGTGCTAGAACTTGTATGGGTCAAAATGAGTCACGACACCGCGCAAGGCTTGCATAACTGAGAATATTTCAGCAAATGATTTAACGTTGTGTTTGGACCAAGTGTAAAAAGTTATTTAGAGAAAAACCTGCCTAGGAAGGCCCTCCTCATAATGGACAATGCTCCAGCTCACCTTCCAAGCTTGCAGGACTATGTACTGCTGGAGTTTGACTTCATCACTGTAAAGTTTCTCCCCCCTAACACGACTCCTCTCATTCAACCCATGGATCAGCAGGTCATCAGAAATTTCAAGAAACTCTACACTAAAGCACTATTCCAGAGGTGCTTTGAAGTGACCTCTGACACAGTTAACCCTGAGAGAGTTTTGGAAAGATCACTTTACTATCTCCCAATACATAACACTCATTGAAAAAGCCTGGCAGAAGTTTCATACAGAACAATGAGCTCTGCTTGGAGGAATTTGTGGCCAGAGGCAGTGGCTCTGAGGCTGTGTCTATAGTGAAAGATATTGTCTCCCTGGGCGGGTCTGGATGTGAGTGATGGTGATGTAGAGGAATTAGTGGAGGGGCACAGGGAAGAGCTGACCACTGAGGAGCTGCAGGAACTGGAGGAGGAGGAGGAGGAGCACAAGACTAAGATGGATGCACTCTCTTCAGGCTAGGAAGAGGAGATAGAGGAAGCCCCTACTTCATCAATCAAGGAAATCTTTGCCAAATGGAAGGACGTCAAGAACTTTGCAGAGAAGTACCACCTCAACAAAGCCCAAACAAGCTGTAATAGCATTGTCTGGAATGACCAGACAATGTCACATTTCCGAAACATCCTGAGGAGAAGACAGAAGCAAAGTTCTTTGGACAGATTTTTAGTAAAAGTCAAACCTGGTGAGCTTCAACCTGGTCCAGATAGGAAAAAAAAGACAGAAAAGAGAAGGGGACTCTCCTTCCAAACAATAACATTTCCTCCTCCTCCCTTCTCAGCACTATCCTAGTAGGCATTCGACTTTTCAGCAAAGTGAAGTTAAATTTGCATTTATTTCATCTAATTCTTTTGTATTTATATACGTATTTTAGTATTAAGCAGTGTTTAAATTACATAGTATTTTAGTATTAAGCAGTGTTTAAATTACATAGTATTTTAGTATTAAGCAGTGTTTAAATTACATAGTATTTTAGTATTAGGCAATGTTTAAATTACATATTTTAGTAATAAGCAGTGTTTAAATTACATATTTTAGTATTAAGCAGTGTTTAAATTATTTTATACAACCCCATCAATGTATAATATGCCATTAACAATAGGATTTTTTTTTTCATGGGAACAGATTAATCGTTTTCCCTATATTTCTTATGGGAAAATTTGTTTGGCATACATCCTGCTTGGTATAAGTCCAAGGTCCTGCAACAGATTAAGGATGTATATCGAGGTACCACTGTACATTTAAAGATTTATTTTTTCATTTATGTTAATTGCTGACCTTGAAAATGTGCAGAGAACCTTCACGGCATGCATAACTGCGATAAACCACCTCAATTACTGGGAACGCTTGAAGTTCCTAAACCTGTACTCTCTAGAACACAGGCGGGAGAGATACATTATTATATACACGTGGAAAATTCTCGAGGGATTCGTACCAAACTTGCACACGAGAATCACTCCCTACGAAAGCAAAAGACTCAGCAGGCGATGTAACATCCCCCTAATGAAAAGCAGGGGTGCCACTAGCACATTGAGGGACAACACAATAAGTGTCAGGGGCCCAAGATTGTTCAACTGCCTCCCAGCATACTACATAAGGGGGATTACCAACAAACCCCTGGCTGTCTTCAAGCAGGCACTGGACAGGCACCTAAAGTCGGTACCTGACCAGCCAGGCTGTGGTTCGTACGTTGGACTGCATGCGGCCACCAGTAACAGCCTGGTTGATCAGGCTCTGGTCCAACATGATGCCTGGTCACAGACCGGGCCACAGGGGCGTTGACCCCTAGAATTCTCTCCAGGTAAACTCCAGGTAATGTAAAAATTAATAATTTTGTACCAAAAGAACCTTAGAAAACTTACCTAACTGTATTATAACAAGTGCAATTTAATTTAGCCTAATCCAGCTAAATAATATTTTAGATAAGTTTACAATAATTTAATAAACAAACACAATGAAATATAGTTTTTTCGTTAGGTTCAGAATGATTTCTGCAAAATTATTGCATACACAAATTTTCACTTGCCATATTCGGCAAGAAGAGTGTTGCTATTTAAGCCAATATCAGAAGTTTTACCTATTCGGCACAACATATATATACATACATATAGGTTAGATAACAGAATGAATATTAAAATCTGGCTAAGTTTTTATTAGGCCTCATACATAATTTAAAACTTCTACAGTAAGTAATTTTATATAGTAAACTGTGTATAAATTAACCTAAGATAACCCAGTAAAGTCAAACTATACGACTTACTTCCACCAAGGTCCTTGCTGTGAGTTTTTATTAGGCTACTAGTACATAAATTACCACAAAAAATTTACAATAGTCTTAAGGGTTCACCTGTTATGAGTACATTTAGTACAATATGTTGATTTCACCAAGGAAGACCCAATAAAGTCAAAGTGATTTATTTCCATTGGGTCATTAAGTGCTCATTAGGATCTGCCTAATATTTTAATAATAATATTTTTATTTGGACATGATACAAAGAATTACATTTGGTTATTGAGATTACATGAGGTGTACATGCCAAAAGCCCCTAGTATGCAGGGCATTTTGGGCAGACTTAAAATTAACTTAAAACTAAATTGTAAGAATTTTTGTAGATAGTATACAATGAGTAAAGGTGAGTATTTAAGCTATGAAATTTGAACATAGTTTAGACATGACATTTTTTAAACATAGTTTTGTACTTTTGTCTTCATTATAAGATTAATTAAATCAGATTAAACAAATTAAAGCAATAATAATAATAAAATAATAAAAAGTTATGGTTGATAATTTATAAAATAAGTAAAGTTGCATATCTAAGTTATAAAGTTTGAATATAAGTTGAACATATCAATTAATTGTAGCAATTTATTGTAGCAATGCAACTAATTGAGTGAGATAACAATTTAAAACAATTAATTAATAATAATAATAATAATAATTTTTATTTCAATGCATGTTACAAGTGTACAATGTTATTGGTAGTTACAATTATAAAACAATTATAAAACTGTAATGCAAGGAGAGCCACTGGCATGCCATGGCATTAGGGGCAGTTTATTCTAGAGACTTATTCACTAAGTACTTAATGCTAAAGAAATTGATTGAGTTTATTCTAGTTCTGTATTATTTAAATTATTAAATGGTTATACATACTATTAAAAGACAATACAAGAGAAATTGGTTGAGTTTAATCTAGTTGTAGAATTTATTTCAAATTACAGTATGTTGATGCTATACTAGTATAATAACAATACTAGAAATAGTTTTTAGAGTTTCTTCTAGATATATATTTTATTTCAAATTAAGAAAATGATGATACTATAAGATTTTAAATGACAATATGATGATATGAAATTGCAACAAGTGTTAAGGAGGATGAACATATCAAATTGAGATCATCTTAAGTAAAATAATATTGGGTTTGGAAGTTTGTTACAGTATGAGTATTTAGTATAGGGTGAGTAGGTGATTTTTGAGAAGAGTCTTGAATTGATTTTCCGACAAGGTTAACTTGATATTTACTGGTAATGAATTCCAGATTCTGGGGCCCTTTATGTGCATAGAATTTTTACATTAGTTAGTATGGACTCGGGTATGTCAAATAGTGATGTGTGTCTTGTGTCATGTTCGTGGGACCTATTAAAGTTGTTGAGGAGAATTCTGAGCGCAGGGTTGATATTAGCATGTAGAGTTTTATGTATGTAGAAGGCACATGAATAGGTATGAATATTTTTTATGGTGAGTAGTTTTAAGGTTCTGAATATAGGTGGAGTATGCTGTCTAGAGTGGGAATTTGTTATCATCCTGACTGCAGCCTTTTGCTGGGTTATGAGTGGTCTAAGGTGATTTAATGTTGTTGAGCCCCATGCACAGATTCCATAGGTGAGATAAGGGTAGATAAGAGAATGATATAGTGCAATGAGAGCTGGTTGAGGCACATAATAGCGTATCTTAGATAATATACCTACTGTCCTTGAGATTTTCTTGGAAATTTGTTGTATGTGTGTTTGGAATTTAAGGCTACTGTCAAGGTGGATTCCTAGGAATTTTCCCTCTGTGAGCCTTGTGATGGGTGAACCATTTAGCATTATGTTAAGTGGAACATTTGTAGCTTTGTTTCCAAACTGAATGTAGTAGGTCTTGCAGTTAGTTTACGTGGTCATTATAATGTAAGTGTTGTGGGAATAATTAGCTAAGTATGTATTATTCATAACAGGTTTTACATTCATTCATTCGTTCATTCATACATTACATTGAATTGATTAGTCAGGTTTTACGTTAAGTGATTATTCTACTTTGCTGGGAATGTTTGATATGGAGCAATTAGCTTTGGGTGAGAAGGTGGTTTTTAAGCATCGTTTTGAATTGGGGTACAGGTAGGGTTTCTTTGGCAATGACAGGTAATTCATTCCAAATTTTCGTGCCTTTTATGTGCATTGAGTTTTTACATAGTGTTAGGTGGACACGGGGAACATCGAGGAGTGATCTGTGTCAAGTGTTATGGTCATGTGTCCTGTTAAAATTAGTAAGGAGAAGTTTGAGTGGTGGGTTAATATTTGCATAGAGTGTTCTATGTATGTAATAGGCACAGTAAAAAGTATGGATGTCTTGTATGGTGAGTAAGTTTAGGTTTTTGAATATTGGTGGAGTATGTTGCCTGGAGTGAGAATTTGTTATCATTCTAACTGCTGCCTTTTGTTGTGTTATTAGTGGTCTGAGATGAGTTATTGATGTAGAGCCCCATGCGCAGATTCCATAGGGATTGGCTAGCAGGCCTATTACAGTAATCCTCTATTTGCTACAGCAAAATTTTACTAATATACATAAAGCTTAATTGAGTTAGACAAACTCTTCAAACAATGTTATAAAAATAGTTGGCACTATAAGGTTTCCAGGCACATTAGTCACTTGTAAATGTAATCCTTTTTTTTTCCTTGCATATGAACCAGTTTCATCCAGAAATTTTGCGACCTTTTTCGTTATGTAAAGAAACATTACCTGACAATGTAAAGCAAATCAACATTTTATATTACATAAGTAATTGATTTCAATTTACAGCCCGGCACAATAATCCACTAATTAATGCATATATAATATTAAAATGAGCAACACACAGGACATTATTAAGGCATACAATTTTATAAAAGGGTTTTGTCATCAGATTCAATATTAGCCGATCCACACAAAATAAATAAGCAAATACATGTAATGTGAACCCAGGAGAAAGCACCGTGTAAACTAGGCCAACACTTTCACTGGAATAAATACTATTAAAGCTTTCACACCCCTTCAAATCTCACATATAGAACAGCTGCGCGAGGAGAACAATGCAGAGCAGCCCCAGTCAGTGTTATTACTAAAGATTAGTGGTAATAACAGTCAAAAACTTACTGAAACAGCAAGCACCGGTGAGTTGGTGCCACTTAGTCCTCTCGCAGCAGCAGCAGCGGCAGCAGCAGTGTGTGATGCCAACAGCAGTCAGCTGGTCGCCCAGACCACAACCCCACTACCCAAGACATATGACTGTCTCTCTCCCGCTTCCTTTTAAACATATTTTAACCTCCAATTTCTATAGCAATACCAAAAATATGATAAAACTAATAATTAGGGGAAACTTATAAACTTTCATTATAGAGTGACAGGAGAAAATGTGGCTAAGGTCCCACAAAATCTAGGGGCATACAAGCACTTAGCAAGAAAGTAAAATAAGATTTCGTTCAGATTTTTAACCCTGGAGGGTTAGTCACCCAGGATAACCCAAGAAAGGCAGTGGTGTCCTCAGTCTTGTCCCCAGGATGCGACCCACGCTCTACTAACACCCAGATACCTACTTGCTTGCTAGGTGAACGGGACAACAAACCTGGAGAGAGTTCCAGGGGTCAACGCCCCCGCGGCTCGGTCTGTGACCAAGCCTCATGTTGAATCAGAGCCTGATCAACCATGTTGTAACTGCTGGCCGCACGCAGTCCAACTTACGAACCACAGCCTGGCTGGTCAGGTACCGACTTTAGGTGCCTGTCCAGTGCCTGCTTGAAGACAGCCAGGGGTCTATTGGTAATCCCCCTTATGTATGCTGGGAGGCAGTTGAACAGTCTTGGGCCCCTGATACTTATTGTGTTGTCTCTCAACGTGCTAGTGGCACCCCTTCTTTTCATTGGGGGGATGTTGCATCGTCTGCCGAGTCTTTTGCTTTCGTAGGGAGTGACTCTCGTGTGCAAGTTTGGTACTAATCCCTCTTGGATTTTCCAAGTGTATATAATAATGTATCTCTCCCGCCTGCGTTCTAGGGAGTACAGGTTTAGGAACTTCAAGCGTTCCCAGTAACTGAGGTGGTTTATTGCAGTTATGCGTGCCGTGAAGGTTCTCTGTACATTTTCTAGGTCAGCAATTTCACCTGCCTTGAAAGGTACAGTTAGTGTGCAGCAATATTCCAACCTAGATAGAACAAGCTACCTGAAAATTGTCAACATGGGCTTTGCATCCCTGGTTTTGAAGGTTCTCATTATCCATCCTGTCATTTTTCTAGCAGATGCGATTGCTACAGTATTATGGTCCTTGAAGGTGAGATCCTCTGTCATGATCACTCCCAGTTCTTTGACATTTGTTTTTCGCTCTATTGTGTGGTTGGAATTTGTTTTAAACTCCAATGAGATTTTAATTTCCTCACGTTTTCCATATCGGAGTAATTGAAATTTCTCATCATTGAACTTCATATTGTTTTCTGCAGCCCATTTAAAGATTTGGTTAAGATAAGATTTCTTCGGAATTTTAACCCCGGAGGGTTAGCCGCCCAGGATAACCCAAGAAAGTCAGTGCGTCATCGAGGACTGTCTGTCTTATTTCCATTGGGGTCCTTAATCTTGTCCCCTAGGATGCGACCCACACCAGTCGATTAACAACCCAGGTACCTATTTGCTGCTAGGTGAACATTACAACAGGTGTAAGGAAACACGTTGAAATGTTTCCACCCGCCGGGAATCGAATCCGGGCCCTCCGTGTGTGAAGCGAGAGCTCTAGCCACCAGACCACCGGGCCACCCTGGTTGATGTCTGCTTGGAGTCTTGCAGTGTCTTCAATGGTGGACACTGTCATGCAGATTCGGGTGTCATCTGCAAAGGAAGACACAGCACTGTGACTTATATCCCTGTCTATGTCCGATATGAGGATGAGGAACAGGATGGGAGCGAGCACTGTGCCTTGTGGAACAGAGCTTTTCACTGTAGCCGCCTCAGACTTTACTCTGTTGACTACTACTCTTTGTGTTCTACTTTTTAGGAAATTATAGATCCATCTACCAACTTTTCCTGTTATTCCTTTATCACGCATTTTGTGTGCTATCACACAATGGTTACACTTGTCAAAGGCTTTTGCAAAGTCTGTGTATATAACATCTGCATTCTGTTTGTCTTCTAGAGGATCCAGAACTTTGTCTTAGTGGTCCAGTAGTTGGGACAGACAGGAGCGACCTGCTCTAAACCCATGCTGCCCTGGGTTGTGTAACTGATGGGTATCTAGATGAGTGGCGATCTTGCTTCTTAGAACTCCCCCCCCCCTTTTTTTCCTGTTCATTCTGTCACATCTGTATAGGTTGTAGCCCGGGATCCATATTTCAATGTCCAAGTGATTCTTTATGTGGGTCTCTGTGAAAGCCGCAAACATAGCATTTGACTCTGTAAGCAGTCCACGGATGTAAGGTATTTTGTTGTTAGTTAGTTTGATATCTTTATTATGCACCCCATACCCATCCTGTGGGCGGAGTCAAAAGATTACAGAGGAATAATGGGTCCAGGGACTGGACTCAAAGTTTGATAGCTGAGCAAGTTACAAAGGTAATGAACTCAGATGGTCACAATCATGACAAGTTATAAAGGTATTTGCAGATTACAGAGGTATATATAGGGTCCAGAGACTGGGGCCCCCAAAATTTTGATAGCTGAACAAGGTACAATGGTAATTAATTCACTAGTTACAAGGTAATGAATCATGTAAGTAAATTTACTTACGTCTGTACATGGTTGCACTCAGAACAAATTATAAAGAATGAGCA
>WNWK01050952.1:0-12649 GCA_009830355.1 Cherax destructor
GCAGTCGTTCAAGACAGCCCGTCCAAACAACCCATCTTATTTTCCCAGCTGTCATACCAAGTTGACATGTCTTTCAAGAAGGATCTTTTATTGGTGTTCTTGTCTTTTAATATAGATGTAATTTTCTCATACAGGTGTATCTCGTTTGGACAGACCCAAAAACATCTCTCTGAGTTTATGTCAAGG
Source organism: Cherax destructor (assembly GCA_009830355.1). Classification (NCBI taxonomy): domain Eukaryota; kingdom Metazoa; phylum Arthropoda; class Malacostraca; order Decapoda; family Parastacidae; genus Cherax; species Cherax destructor. The sequence goes on from WNWK01050952.1 coordinate 187, forward strand.
GTGGTCACTGGTTGAAAATCCCTGCATATACCATGGGACCATTGACCACAGAGATTGCAAGCAATCCAGGCCTGTTTTCGTCCCTTACCTTTCTACAGACTAACGATTTCATGGTGGTGGTCATCTTACAACATTTGACAACTCTAGCTAGCTAGTCTATAAGAGATCAACTACTTAGATATGGAAAACTTGAGGAAATTAAAACTGTATCAGGGTATACGACAAATTCTAACCATACAATAGAGCGAAAAAGTAATATGAAGGACCTGGGAGTGATAATGTCAGAGGATCTCGCCTTCATAGATCACAACAATGTATCTACCACATCTACTAGTAAAATGATATCATGGATAATGAGAACCTTCAAAACTAGGGATGCCAAGCCCATGATGATTCTCTTCAAATCGCTTGCTCTCTCTAGGCTGGAGTACTGCTGTACACTAACTGTCCCCTTCAAGGCTGGCGAAATTGCTGACCTGGAGAGTGTACAAAGAACTTTCAGGGCACACACAAGTACGATAAGGCACCTAAATTACTGGGAACGGTTGAAAGCCTTTGATCTGTATTCTCTGGAGCACAGGTGAGAGAGATACATGATAATATACACTTGGAAAATTCTAGAGGGATTAGTACCAAACTTGCACCCAAAAATTACTTACTATGAAAGCAAAAGACTCGGTATGAGACGCAACATTCCTCCAATGAAAAGCAGGGTGCCACGAGTACATTGAGAGAGAACACAATTAGTGTCAAGGGCCCAAGACTGTTCAACTGCCTCCAGCATACATAAGGGGGATTACCAATAGACCCATGCTTGTCTTCAAGAAATAACTGGACAGGCACCTAAAGTCTGTACCTGACCAACTTGGCTGTGGTTCGTACGTCAATTTGCGTGCGGCCAGCCCTAACAGCTGGTTGATCAGACCCTGATCCACCATGAGACCTGGTCTCAAACCGAGCCTCAGGGGCGTTGACCCCCGAAACCCTATCCAGGTAAACTTCAGGTATGTATGTATTTGCATGCACGCGTGTGTGTGTGTGAACCAGTTAATATTTGCACTTGTAAATTCTTACAGTTGTGACCGGGTGTGATAAGATAAGATTTCTTCGGATTTTTAACCCCGAAGGGTTAGCCACCCAGGATAACCCAAGAAAGTCAGTGCGTCATCGAGGACTGTCTGTCTTATTTCCATTGGGGTCCTTAATCTTGTCCCCCAGGATGCGACCCACACCAGTCGACTAACAACCCAGGTACCTATTTGCTGCTGACCGGGTGAATGGCACATTACTGTGTAACTTGTCATGATTGTGACCAGTTCTACCTGGAGTAACTGACCTCCATATCAACTGCACCAGTGTTCAATAGGAAGACAACATAGGAGAAAACCTAACAACAGAACTTCAAGGAAACTGACAGGTCTGTAGTGACGGTTTTTCCCTCAGTGCCAAATAAGGGAAGGAAGTGAACATATCACTCATTGTTATTTTTCTCACAAACAGATGTGTAAAATATGGTATGGGTATCCATGTTTTGCATTAAGACGATACATTACCATTTAGTAGAATTTTCCATTCATTTTCCAGCGAGAGTTGACCCTGGCCTGATCTTATTTGAACATGGCTGACTGGCATTCAAACACCAGCTATTACCAGACGTACAACTAGTGAAGCGACGTTCTCAATGATACTGACAGTAGCTGACCATCATAGCAACTGCACCACCACTGCTCCAGTGTTAATGGGAGGAAACACAGAAGAAACAGCCAAATATACAAAACACACTCCAAGAAAACTGTTAGGTTCAAGCGTCGGGGCCGTTCTTTCCCTCAGTGCCAAATCACATTAGGGAAGTGAATAGTTAAAAAACAAGGACGTTTTTTTAAGTATCTGACCTCCTTATCAACTGACCAGTGTACATTGGGAGGCAAACATAGGAGAAAACATCAAATCTAATGACAAAACTCTATGGAATCTCTTAGGTTGCAGTGGCCGTTTTTTCCCTCAATGCATTTAAAAATGACAGAAACATCACCTCTATATCACTAACAACTAAAACCAGCATTCTGCAGCTTCAACGTGTCCAGAACAGAGCCCTCCGCTTTATCACTGGGACCAGATTCAGAGACAGAATCAAGATGGAAGTCCTGCATATACAACAAGAAATCGCTGCAATTAATGTCAGGATAGACAAACTAAAGAAGAGACAACTATATGACATGCAGGAACTCTATGTACCTGATAGAGAAAAACAACAACCAATAAACACTACCGACTACGTCATCAACACACCTCCCCACCGAACCCAAAGAATGACTCTGCAACAAAGAGTCAGACGTTTCATTCACAAGGACAACTACCCACGACCAAGGATCGTGAGTGACCTCCCCGATGACCCAGAAGAGTGGATACCACCAGAACCATTCTACGTCCAACAACGAAGATAAATGTTCCCCAATTATGGGTGACCTACCTTCACCAAGCTACATCATACAACTAACCTTGTAACACACCTCAGAAACTGCTTAGCCAGCTCCGGGCTAGCTACCAAACACCATCGAAAGCCCAGCAACTACCACCTGTTGCAGCAGCCTTGCAACTACCACCTGTGGCAGCAGCCTTCCACTACCACCTGTGGCAGCAGCCTTGCAACTACCACCTGTTGCAGCAGCCTTGCAACTACCACCTGTTGCAGCAGCCTTGCAACTACCACCTGTTGCAACAGCCTTGCCTCCACCTCCAGAAAAAAATGCAAACACTATGCCTATGCATTCTTCCAACTCAGTGGCATGCTGGGATACAGTGGCATGCTGGGATACAGTGGCATGCTGGGATACAGTGGCATGCTGGGATACAGTGGCATGCTGGGATACAGTGGCATGCTGGGATACAGTGGCATGCTGGGATACAGTGGCATGCTGGGATACAGTGGCATGCTGGGATACAGTGGCATGCTGGGATACAGTGGCATGCTGGGATACAGTGGCATGCTGGGATACAGTGGCATGCTGGGATACAGTGGCATGCTGGGATACAGTGGCATGCTGGGAAACAGTGGCATGCTGGGATACAGTGGCATGCTGGGATACAGTGGCATGCTGGAAACAGTGGCATGCTGGGATACAGTGGCATGCTGGGATACAGTGGCATGCTGGGATACAGTGGCATGCTGGGATACAGTGGCATGCTGGGATACAGTGGCATGCTGGGATACAGTGGCATGCTGGGATACAGTGGCATGCTGGGATACAGTGGCATGCTGGGATACAGTGGCATCCTGGGATACAGTGGCATGCTGGGATACAGTGGCATGCTGGGATACAGTGGCATGCTGGGATACAGTGGCATGCTGGGATACAGTGGCATGCTGGGATACAGTGGCATCCTGGGATACAGTGGCATGCTGGGATACAGTGGCATGCTGGGATACAGTGGCATGCTGGGATACAGTGGCATGCTGGGAAACAGTGGCATGCTGGGATACAGTGGCATGCTGGGATACACTGGCATGCTGGGAAACACTGGCATGCTGGGATACAGTGGCATGCTGGGATACAGTGGCATGCTGGGATACAGTGGCATGCTGGGATACAGTGGCATGCTGGGATACAGTGGCATGCTGGGATACAGTGGCATGCTGGGATACAGTGGCATGCTGGGATACAGTGGCATGCTGGGATACAGTGGCATGCTGGGAAACAGTGGCATGCTGGGATACAGTGGCATGCTGGGATACAGTGGCATGCTGGGATACAGTGGCATGCTGGGATACAGTGGCATGCTGGGATACAGTGACATGCTGGGATACAGTGGCATGCTGGGATACAGTGGCATGCTGGGATACAGTGGCATGCTGGGATACAGTGGCATGCTGGGATACAGTGGCATGCTGGGATACAGTGGTATGCTGGGATACAGTGGCATGCTGGGATACAACTGTATAACTGTGTGCAACTGACGGGCAGGAGACATACCTATTTCATGAAATTAACTCATGAATAACTCTATATACACACACACTTATTAAATTGTGCCAAAGTGGTTAGGCCACTTACCTTTATAACCCCCACCTCCCACTCCCCCCTCCCAACCATTTCCCATGTTTCTATCCTTACCCATCCTTCTTCCTTACCCATCCTTCTTCCTTACCCATCCTTCTTCCTTACCCATCCTTCTTCCTTACCCATCTTACCAAAGCTCTGGTCAGAAACCTCAGCCTCGACGCTAAATGGGATTGAGGAGACTTTGGGCAGATAAAGCCATTTATTAAAACTTTTTTATCCCGCCAGGATAGAAATGAGTTAGAAGTGGATTGAGTGAAAGCCTTGTGATGTAAGTAGACTGATTAGTTTACCGCCATTGTAGAGTGTATGCCATTGTAGTAGTTTGATAAGCAGGAAATCTACTATGTATCAGAGTAGCTACTTGCCATGCTAGAAGCTATAGCATGCTAGGTAGCTACTATGCCATTGCTAGAGTAGCTACTATGCCATTGCTAGAGTAGCTACTATGCCATTGCTAGAGTAGCTACTATGCCATTGCTAGGTAGCTAATGCCATTGTAGGTAGCTACTATGCCATTGCTAGAGTAGCTACTATGCCATTGCTAGAGTAGCTACTATGCCATTGCTAGAGTAGCTACTATGCCATTGCTAGAGTAGCTACTATGCCATTGCTAGAGTAGCTACTATGCCATTGCTAGAGTAGCTACTATGCCATTGCTAGAGTAGCTACTATGCCATTGCTAGAGTAGCTACTATGCCATTCTAGAGTAGCTACTATGATTTAAGTAGCTACTATGCCATTGCTAGAGTAGCTACTATGCCATTGCTAGAGTAGCTACTATGCCATTGCTAGAGTAGCTACTATGCCATTGCTAGAGTAGCTACTATGCCATTGCTAGAGTAGCCAATACATAAGGGAGGAGATCAAGCAGACCTGAATAACTACAGGCCGATATCTAACTTACCCCTTCTCTCCAAAATCTTTGAAAATTTAATTCATAGACAAATATATTCCTACCTCACCTCCAACAACGTACTCAACCACTGTCAATTTGGATTCAGGCCTAATAAAAATACAAATGATGCCATTATACACATGTTAGAAATAATTTACACCGCCCTTGAGAAAAAAGAAATCCCAGTGGGAATCTTCATTGATTTACGTAAAGCTTTTGATACAGTTGACCATGATGTGTTACACTTAAAATTATCGCACTATGGTATACGAGGACACTCCCTAAACTACCTAAAATCATACCTTAGCAACAGAAACCAATATGTGTACACAAATGGAGCTAGCTCCACCGCGCAAACTATTACCGTAAGTGTCCCACAGGGAAGTGTTCTTGGCCCACTACTCTTTCTCATTTACATTAACGACCTACCAAATGCATCTCAACTACTCAAACCCATACTTTTTGCATATGACACTACATACGTTATCTCTCACCCAAGCCCAGACACACTAGCCAACACTGCAAATACTGAATTGCAGAAAATATCTACCTGGATGATGACCAACAAACTTACTCTCAATATTGATAAAACCTATTTTATCCACTTTGGGAACAGAGCTACAAACGCACCACTTAACATAATGATAAACAAGTCCCCTATCACAAAACTGACAGGGAAAATTCTTAGGAATCCATCTTGACAGTGGCCTCAAATTTCAGACACATATACAACAAATCTCGAAGAAAGTCTCAAAGACCGTGGGAATACTATCTAAGATACGGTACTATGTTCCACAACCAGCTCTCCTTACCCTATATCACTCACTCATTTACCCATACCTCACCTATGGAATCTGCGCATGGGGCTCTACATCAATAACTCATCTCAGACCACTAATAACACAACAAAAGGCAGCAGTTAGAATGATAACAAATTCTCACTCCAGACAACATACTCCACCAATATTGAAAAACCTAAACTTACTCACCATACAAGACATCCATACTTTTTACTGTGCCTATTACATACATAGAACACTCTATGCAAATATTAACCCACCACTCAAACTTCTCCCTACTAATTTTAACAGGACACATGACCATAACACTAGACACAGATCACTCCTCGATGTTCCCCGTGTCCATCTAACACTACCTGGAGTCTACCTGGAGAGAATTCCAGGGGTCAACTCCCCGCGGCCCGGTCTGTGACCAGGCCTCCTGTTGGATCAGAGCCTGATCAACCAGGCTGTTACTGCTGGCCGCACGCAGTCCAACGTACGAACCACAGCCCGGCTGGTCAAGTACCGACTTTAGGTGCCTGTCCAGTGCCTGCTTGAAGACAGCCAGGGGCTTGTTGGTAATCCCCCTGATGTATGCTGGGAGGCAGTTGAACAATCTTGGGCCCCTGACACTTATTGTGTTGTCCCTCAACGTGCTAGTGGCACCCCTGCTCTTCATTGGGGGGATGTTACATCACCTGCCGAGTCTTTTGCTTTCGTAGGGAGTGATTTTTGTGTGCAAGTTTGGTACTAAGCCCTCGAGAATTTTCCATGGGTATATAATAATGAATCTCTCCCGCCTGCGTTCTATAGAGTACAGGTTTACGAACTTCAAGCATTCCCAGTAGTTGAGGTGGTTTATCGCACTTATGCGTGCGGTGAAGGTTCTCTGCACATTTTCAAGGTCAGCAATTTCACCCGCCTTGAAAGGTGCCGTTAGTGTGCAGCAATATTCTAGCCTAGATAGAACAAGCGATCTGTAAAGTGTCAACATGGGCTTGGCATCCCTGGTTTTGAAGGTTCTCATTATCTATCCTGTCATTTTTCTAGCAGATGCAATTGCTACTTTGTTATGGTCCTTGAAGGTGAGATCCTCTGACATGATCACTCCCAGGTCTTTGGCATTAGTTTTTCGCTCTATTGTGGTTGAAATTAGTTTTGTACTCCGATGAGATTTTAATTTCTTCACGTTTTCCTTATCTGAGTAATTGAAATTTCTCATCATTGAACTTCATATTGTTTTCTGCAGCCCATTTAAAGATTTGGTTTATGTCTGCTTGGAGTCTAGCCGTGTCTTCAACGGTGGACACTGTCATACAGATTCGGGTGTCATCTGCAAACGAAGACACAGCACTGTGGCTTATATCCCTGTCAATATCTGATATGAGGATGAGGAATAGGATGGGAGCAAGTACTGTGCCTTGTGGAACAGAGCTTTTCACAGTAGCTGCCTCAGACTTTACTCTGTTGACTACTACTCTTTGTGTCTACATGTTAGGAAATTATAGATCCATCTACCAACTTTTCCTGTTATTCCTTTATCACGCATTTTGTGTGCTATTACACCATGGTCACACTTGTCAAAGGCTTTTGCAAAATCTGTGTATATAACATCTGCATTCTGTTTATCTTCTAGAGCATCCAGGACCTTGTCGTAGTGGTCCAGTAGTTGGGACAGACAGGAGCGGCCTGCTCTAAACCCATGCTGTCCTGGGTTGTGGAATTGATGGGTATCAAGATGGGTGGCGATCTTGCTTCTTAGAACCCTTTATGTGAGGAATTAAGAGATTACCTGTCTGGGCTTCACCGCCACTTACAACAAAATAATCTCCCGGGAGTGGACCGACTAGTATAATTTTACAGCGGTTACCCCCGTTAAGGCGTGTGAGAAAACTTGCCCCCTCCTGGTCACATTTAAGGGGACCCTCCGATATTCTCACTCTAAATCCACATCTATCCTTGACCAGTTTATTAAGAATGAGTAACACCAATGGTTACGGTATTGTTAAATTTTGTGGACTGTATAGGTTGATGTCTGACTGATTGGGGAGAAGGAGGAAAGAGTACAACTTAATATCACTCACCCTTTATCCGTGCCATTGCTGTTCACTTGAAGATCCAGTCATTATCATTCCCACCGTAAACCCACATTATCCCAACATACCTACTGGCCAGACGGTTGCTAAGATAATAAGAGTACTTACAGTGGGGAAGAAACAACATTCTTGTCGCTATTCTTCGACGGATCTCGTGGTCCTGCTCGGTAGATTATTCTTCCGGCAAGACGATGATGTTGGTGGTTGTCCCGATGAGTCAAGGAAGATTGATCCCTTGAACTCTCTTACGCCCACGAGACCGGGCGTTATTTAACGTGGTTGGTCGGGGTAGTGATTCATATCCTCTCACTATACCCCTTGAAATAAATGGTATAAAATACCGAACACAATGGTAGAAATAAACACATAAGCAAGATAACATGATCAATGACACTTTCGCACCACGCATGAGCTATCACTGAACACAGATCTACCTGAAAATGAGTCATGGATATTACAGGCAGTCAGATGTGCAACATCAGAGTGAACGCTGCATGTGAGTCTTGCAGTGTGATAGTTAAAAACATAGGTGCAGGACCTGCAGTGTACCATTCTTGAGTTCTAGATGGGATAGCGTTGAAGGAAGCTTGAATAGGTTCGCTATGTTGTAAGCTATGCTTGAGAAACTTCTTCACCTGTCCCACCTAGAACTCAAGAATGTATTCTGCAGGTCCTTTTAGTCCACGTATGTTTTAACCTATAAGCCTTTTTCATCACCTGACCCAGCATTCTCCACCTGACTGTACCCTTATATATCTCCATGTTGCTCATTTTCAGGTAGATCTGTCTGTGACTCGATAAAGCCCACTGCGTGGGCAAACGTGTCAATAAAGGATCATTACTGCTTATGTGTTTATTTTTCCACTATACCCCTTCATTAGAGTTAATACGCAACACTTTACACACTATTCACACGTCGGTTTAATGTCCCATTAATTTACTCTCGTTAGAAGTGAATCCATTAATAATTGTGTAAGATGAACACTGATCGAATCGACGCACATTTCCGCCATCAACACCGCCATGACGGCGTCGCTCACTGTTTAACACATTATCACTCTATTATTATAGTTTCTTGGACTTAATGTCACATTATGCCCAGCGAATATTCACAACATTCATGTAGTGATACCGCTCTTGTGGGGAGCCGCTGCAGGACACAATACGGCCCCCCTCAGGGGCCCCCTTACAATAACAACAAACAGTACGGCGATGGCCCAGCATGTGTGTGGTCTCCTCTCTTCCACAGATACATTCGTGATGCAGATTACATGGTAAGCTTAAATATGTCGCCAGTAGCTATAGCTTTTCTGGAGGACATATGCACCCTTATCACCTGTCCTGCAGCAGCAGTCATTAGATGTATTTTCTTCTGTTGCAGACATGTACCATGGAATTTGTGTTCAATAAAGCCTAGGAATAAGGCCTGTGTTTTTATCACAACAATTCACTATTGTGAAGAGAGACCATTAACGTCGATTTCCATCTCCGTTATATCCAAAAGCCTCCCATCGTTCACCTCGATTCGCTTATCCCACGAGGCGACTGCCTGGGCGACTTCGTTTGACCCAGCACCGCGTACCCACGCTACCGTCGTGATGGTTCTGTTTTGATCTCTAGTAAAATACAAACCAACAGCCACACATTAAGAATATTCACATTAGAAAGGCTATCGAGTATTACCTTTCGGGAAAATACCCAAAATACATGTAGTAAAACTTCTTTTCCTTCACAGGACAGTCGCTGGTGTTGTGTGAATACAAATGTCAGGTCAACAGTGAGAAATGTAGTGGAATATCTCAGCTTCGATGCAGGTGGGGCTGACGAAGTAATAATATACAGCCAGTCCGTCGGCTAATGCAGTGGCAGCAATGTTGACGTCTTTAAACGTGACCTTGAACATGGCTAATGCAGTGGCAGCAATGTTGACGTCTTTAAACGTGACCTTGAACATGGAGGAAGCTGTAGGTATTTTCATGATGCTCTCCACTGTGGCCCATGAATTTTGATCTTCAATGGATGTCTTGAGTTCGTCGATAGGTTGAACTGTAAGAAGCTTATCAAGTTTCTTAAAAACTGTTCTCCTTGCCCTGAGGGGCTGGAGATGACATGACAGTAAATCCTCGTTCAGAGAGAGTGGTGGTGGCTGTTGTAGTGAGTAGCTTCTCTGCATCTTCATCATCATTGCAGACAACAATAAATGCTTCTTTCAGGGTCAATATGGTGTTGAACTTCACCTGTAGCACGCTCTTAACAGCAACTGCTAGAGCAAGTTTGGATGAATCATTCACAGTGCCACTGTTGGGTTTGATCTTGACACGATTTGCATAACTCATCGTGATGAAGGTATAAATTCCCCTCCCCAACGGGGATCGTAGGGAGACTGAAAACCGAAGTCAGAGCTGCTGTGACCGCACTGGGGAAAGTCAACTAGCAGAATCCTCTGTGTGTCTGTATGTGTATCTCGTATCTATCTAATAACATTCTATCGGATAAAATTAACTGGCCTGTTTAAAAGGCGCATATTTCTCCGGTGGAAATTACTATGAACACGGCTCCAGTCCTCGGTCCCTCCTTAGCTATTGATATAAATAGATACTCATCCTTCCCAAAGTTGATTAATGTCACGAAGTTGGTGTTTAAATTCATAAACAAGATGAATATCGTATGATTTTCCTCATCCCCCGAAATACTGGGTACAGATAGTACAAGGGAAATCTATGGAGAGGAGATTAAATTGCTAAGGGATGGAAAACTTGGGAAAGGGTTCAATAATAGAGAAATTGGGGCTATACTTGGAGGATGACGTAATCAAGTGCAGAGGTAGATGCAAAAATGCTGAATTGGGTGAATATACTAAACACCCTATCCTGATGCCCAAGACTCATCATCTGACAACTTTAATTGTATTAAATGCCCATAAAATTGTGATGAATGGTGGAGTACAAGATACCTTAAATTGTATTAGGGAAACTTTCTGGATCCCTCAAGGACGACAGAGTGTGAAACGAGTCATCAAGACATGTGTAGTGTGCCGTCAGTGGATGCCAGAACCTATATGTATCCAGGACCTCCACCATTGCCCAAGGAACGAGTGCAGTTAATAAAGCCATTTGATGTAACCGGTGTAGATTACAGTGGTCCCATCATTTTAACGGGTACTTTAAAGGTGTATGTGTGTTTATTCACTTGTACCGCTACAAGGGCAGTACACTTAGAAGTGGCACAGGATTTGTCTGCAGAACAGTTCATACAGCTGTTTCGTAAATTTGCACTAGGAGATCCTGTCCGAGACTAATGATTTCAGATAATGCCACTAACTTTGTGCGGGGCGCAACATTTGAGGGAATTAAATGAGAGTGATGAAGTACAGTCTCTGTTAAATCAGCGAGGGTGTGGCTGAAGTTTATAGCTCCCAGGGCCCTCTGGCAAGGGAATTGTATGAAAGACTGATAGGTACAGTGAAGAGGTGTCTGCGTAAAGTACTACACCGGAGACGAATTAACTTGGAGGAATTCCGGGCAGTAAGTGGAAAGGGAGAGAATCGGATAAATAATTGTCCTCTCTCGTACATTATTGATACTCCCGACACAGAAGTACTGACTCCTTCTCATTGATAGGGGGGAAACTAGAAGCTGCACCTATTTAGAGATAATCCTGAGGGAAATTGATGAAGATTATAAAAAAATGTGACAGTATTAAGTGATAAATTTAAAGATGTTAAAAAAAGTAATTAATCACTGGTCTAATGGGGCAAAGGTATCTCCTACACTACGTGAACATTTTTATGGTGTGTCAGAAGCGGCTAATCAACAGAATATTCAACCGGGTGACATTGTGTTAATTGATACTGAGCAACCTCGAACATTGTGGCCTCTGGGAAGATAGTAACATTGTATCCAGACGCTCAGGGTGTTTTTCAGGAATGTCAAAGTGTTTTTGTCGAGGCCAAGAAAAGTTTACGTACCATTAATAAGTTAATCCCCCTTTAAATTTAAAAGGGGGTTCTATCAACTGTGAACGAAAAACCCCAAGGGAAAGTGACACGAGGGGATGTTTAAGACGACACAGACCAGGGGGTCCAGAGACAGAAAGGGGGTGGTTCGGCCCACCAGGGAAAACAGCTGTTCAAATCCCGGGGGGCTGGAAAAATCCCGTTGAAAAAAGACTTTTGATTTGAATCATCTAACAACGGGAAATTGCCCGGCCCCAGTGTGGAAAATATTGGGGATTTTTCCCAAAGGTTATACTCGATAGCCTTTCAAATATGAATATTCTTAATTTTGGCTGTTGGTTTTGATTTTACTTGAGATCAAAAAACAGAAACCCATCACAAGGGGAGCGTGGGTATGCGGTGCTGGGTCAAAAAGTCGTCTAGGGAGTCGCTCTCATGGGATAAGCGAATCGGGGGTGAACGATGGGAGGGCTCTGGATATAATGGGGATGGAAAACGGGGGTTTACTACGACCAAAAGGCGGTTAATGGTTTTCTTCACAATAGTGAATGTTGTGAATATTCGCTTGGGGATTATGTGGGGCATTAAGTCCAAGAAACTATAATAATAGAGTGATAATGTGTTAAACAGTGGTGACGCCGCCCTGGCGGTGTTGATGGCGGAAATGTGCGCGA
>WNWK01050953.1:0-12649 GCA_009830355.1 Cherax destructor
ATGATTTTTCAATCACATTTTCCCCCTTGTCTTCTTGCTTCAAATTTCCTTCAGCCCGGGGCCCCGAAACAAAGCGATCTTTTTACATTCTCCACCCCCTATCCCTATGAACCCCTGATTCGATTTAGTTGCCCATTGCAGCTTTTTTCTTCAATCTTTACTGTCTGTTACCCTTGGCCCCGGGCCCCTGTCGTTTCCTTCTTAACTTTCCCGGCCTGTGGTCTGTTAGGGCCTACGATATTTTGTCCCCTTTTACACCTCCCTCGATTTTCCCCTGATGTGATCCTCCCCCGGCTCCCGATGGTCTGATATCCCTCTGCATACAGTTTCCCCTTCTCTACAGTCCTCTTCTTTTGACTGAGGTAGCAGTTTCTGATACCATCCCCACATTGTGTGGTTGTGTTGTGTGTATTGTAATGATTTTATGTGTCCCCAACAATAAAATTTCCCAAAAGAACTTTTTCAGTTGTGACTGGGTGTAGACTGTGAAGTGTTCATTGCTTAAATTTTTGTTCATGTTTTTTAAAAAAAAACGTGTAAGAAATTTACTTACGTTTCTTACCTTTGTAACTTTGATTCTTCCTTTGTAGCTTATTTTCACCTTTTAACTTGCTCAGCTATAAACTTTGGGGTACCCCCGGACCCATTTTACCTCTGTAATCTTTTGACTCCCCCCACAGGAGGGGTTTGGGGTGCATAAAAAGATATCAAACTAACAAACTACTGAAGAGGTTCCATAAAATCCCAAACTGTGGGGGAAGATCCTTATCGAATTGGGCCCCAGAGCTATAGCGAGACCTGTTTTTTATCAGTGCAAGGTGACAAACCCCCAGAACAACGTAAAAAAATCACTGTCTAGTCTATTCTCGAAAAGTTACACAGAGTTCGGGGAATATGATTCGCCTCACCCCCGAATGCATACTCTACCCAACAGAGTCTAATGTCGAGAAAAAAGTAGAAATAGAGTGAGGGGTTGACTCACGAGGCAGCAGGCCAGAGAGAGAGGAAGAGGAACAACCCCCCCAGCCAGGGTGTTGGGGGCTCCCCGCCTAGGCGGCAGAAAAACATAGTTTAACACCAAGGCTTACTAAATTGACAAAATATTACCTCCTAATAAATATAGAATTAAAAAAAAGATCAATAATTGCAAAAATTAAGTTTGCTTTATCAAAAATATTCAAATATAAAATTATGAAAAGGAAATATCATTTACATTGGGCCCCGGGGGGGAAATTACAAAAAAAACATAACCCTTCAATGCCTTTAAACAAACAATCATAGTCAAAAATGAAACTAAAAAAGGAAAAAAAACCTTTCCGGGAAATTAAATATCAAAGGCCTGATGAAAATCACCGATTAATATGCCTCCCCTTGGCCTTCCTAAAAAAAACCCCCCCCGAAATCTTTTGAAATCAAAAAAATTATACATAACACACCCTACCCTTTGAATCCTACACACAAATTGCCCCAATTATAACTGTACATTGCCCAGTAATATTATTGTAAAACCTCCCCCGGGGACTGACAAGTAAAAAAATTTAAAAAAAATAAAACACAGAAATAACACTAAGGACTTCATATGCAATTATATGGTATCACACTACCAGTATATTTATTAAAAGAATAGCACAGGTAATCCTAAACCCATATTGCTTTCCTCAAGATAACATGCAAACTATAACTGTCCCCCCTGTCTCAGTACACTGTGCATACACCTTAACATAATAAAAAAAAATACAGAAAAAGGGACTTTAAACATATTATTCCCCCTTTTCTGTTTTTTAAGAACATTCACTAATTCTTACCCCGGGGCATCCCCACCGAACCAGCAAATCCCCACACAGTTACTAATTTCTTTATCAACCACTATACATTAATGTAAATGAAAAATGCTACTTTAATTATTTGAAGCCAATACCACAATAAACCCCCCGGACATTATTTTACCCCTAATAAAATAGGTCAAAACAGTATTACCTATTATATACAAAGTGACTTCCCCCGTAAAATATGCTATAGTCATACCAGAAACAAAAAATAAATTTCAATCAAATATATCCAAAAACTTAGCATCTCCCCTCCCCAGTGCATACAAAAAATTTTTCCCCGTTACATTTTTACCCCGTACTACAGGTATGATTATTATAGTACTGCAACCAAATCCATAAATTCCAAAGCAAACAAAAAACATAAACATCAAATACAAAGAAAAACAGGAGTCACCACAGTTTTAACCCCTTTAATTTTCCCCTTTTTTTAAAAACGTTCCTAATTCCTTCCCCCACATACAACACCTATGGTCATCTGTAAAAAAAAAATTTTTTTCCCCCTTTTTTCACCCGTACTGCCAACACAAACTTTTTCCCAAAACCCATACCTTACCCCCCCAAAAAGAACAGCCCCTCTTCACCTACACCGTTCGTAAATCCAACAACTGTTGTCCCCAAAAAACCCCATAAAATCCTGAAAACACCTCGTCCATGCCGTTCCATATACTAACCTTTCCCCACATTTGTTCGGTTTTAAAATTCCCCCAAGGCCCCCTTTTCCCCCCCTGCCAGTCATTCCCTTCATTCCCCATGAGGTATTTAAAAAACAACTCCCCTGTACAAAAACCCCCCACAAAATCTTTCCCCTCCCCTATATCAAAAAACGGGGAAATTTTAATGGATGTATCCCCCCCCACCCCTCCCCTTTTTTAAAACCCTCCACCCCCCCCTGATAGTCTCCAGATGTTCGCAAAAATACACCCCATGAAAAACAGTGTCTTTTCCCCCCCAAAATTCACACCCGGCGTCCCCCACTCCCATCCTAAATAACGCTGATTTCGAAGCCAATTTCCCCCTGCAAGAATCTGTACATCATTCCCCCCTTTACCCGGTTTCCCCAAATTTTTTCCCTTTAAACCTTCCCCCATCCCCCACCCAATCATACACGGGGAAATTTGACATTCCCTCACCCCCAACTCTCCTTCACCAGCTCTTTCCAATGTCGCAACTTTGATCCTCTTCGGGTTCCCCGCATGCATCATTTTGCGAAAAACCTCCAAATTTCTAAACCTTCCCCCGCCACCACTTTCCATTACCCCAACATTATCTCCCTTTTACCCTTTTGGTTTTTAAAAAAGCAACCTTTTTTCAACCCCTTTCCCCCTTGCGCATTTCCAAACTAAAAATTAAAACCCCCCCCCACTCTCACTTTCTTCCACCCACCTTACCCAACCCCCTGTTTCCCCTTTCCCCTCGTACCTCAAGACTTTTCCGAAACCCCAACCCCCCTTCCCTTAAAAAATTTGGTAAATCGCCGCAACATGCCCCAAATTTTTTTTATACAGCAAGGTGTTTACCACAAAAACCCCTGAAAAATAGTCTTTTCCCCCCACTCCCCAAACCCCCATCCTTCTCATTGCGCCTCTTATTACATTCTCTGCATTTCCGGGGCTCTCTCTTTTAATATCCATAAACACGATACCAAAATCTTTAACTTTTCCCCAAACCCATTTCCCCAACCCACCTTCTACCAACCATCCCCCTACCCAAGCACCTATCTCAACAACTTAGACTTACACAAATTTATGCTCATTCCTGTTGCCTTTCCAAATTCCTCCAAAACCCCCTCTAACCAGCTCTTCCTCCACTTCACCAAAATAGTTGTGTCCCCTATCCAACAATCTTTGACCCGCTATTCAGCCCCAAACCCTCCCCACCGCCTGTTCCTAGCCCTTCATTCACCACTTGATACATCGGTTTTGTAAGCAACAAATAACATTTGAGACAAGGGACACCCCTGCCTCAAGCCTTTACCCATACATACTGCCACCAACTTCCCATTTTTGCCTCCAATCTCGCATCACTATACAATAATTCTGCCCATCGCACTATCTCCTCACCAAAACCCTGCTTTCTCATAATTCCCCTCCCCATTTCCCATCAGCTATCTACCCTCTCCAACCACTGCCAAGACTCCTCCCCCCCTTTCATCAATAAAATCAAAAAACTATGCAAACCCTCTTTTTAAAATCCCCAAAATACCATATTCCCTTTCTCTATTACTTTACCAATTACTCTCTTAATCCTATTCCCTAACACTTTCATAAAAAACCCTTTCCCACACATCATAGACAGGGCCCTATAATTCCTAATAGTCTCTCCCACCCCATCCTTCGTATCAACACTACCCTCCTGTTCTTTGCGATTCACCCATGCATCCTTTTCCTTCATACCATTAAATAAACGCACCACACATTCCTTAATGCTTCCCAATTCACCACAAAAAAAGTCATTGGCAATCCATCCACTCCTGGTGACTTGCATACCCCTACCATTTAATGCTTCAAAAAACTCATCTTCATTATTGCACCACCCATTCCCATCCTATCTTCTTTCTCAACAATTAACACTATCTAAAAACCTCACATCCTTATGCCTCCAAAATTTGCTTTAAAATATTCTCGAAACCATACATCGCATACATACTCATTGCCTCTGTTGTTTTCATTATTTGCCCCTTTTTTATCCCTCGATTTCATCCTGAACTTCCAAAGTGTTTATTAACATACCATTTCTACGTTTCCTATATTTCCTCAACCGCAACGCCGAAGGTTTATCCCCACAACACCTCTTTCCATTCCTCCTCTCCCCCACGGATTGCATCAAATCGTTTTTTGTATTTCCCGTAACCTATCTTTAATACTTCTCATTTCCCCCATCTGTCTATCATTCCTCCCTGTCAGCACTCCGTAATTGTCCCTCCAGAAACAATTTTTGCAACCCATACTTCCATTGCTCTACCTCCCTTCCCTTTTTACCCTATAATATTTCTGAATGGCAGGTTTTCCCGTCTACCCACCATGCAACTATGTCCTCCTCTAACCGACCTTTCTCCATAATAGTTTCCACTATATCCCAAAATTATATACTTCCCCCCTTCCATTAATTTCAATTCATTCCAATATCCAACACAACCACCTCCCTTCCAATCCAATTCAACTAAACACCTCTATGGTCTGAATATCCCACATCCACACATTGAACCCCACCCACACTTATTACCCTGAAACATATTGATCCAGACGGGCCGCATACCCTCGTCGGACAAAAGTGTAATCAATCAAACCTCCCTCCCCCACATCAACCCTCCCACACTCCCAAGACATCCCTAATACCTCAAAACACATCCTCCCCTTTTGGTTCCACATTCCTCTCCCTTATAATACAGTTCCAGTCTCCTCCCATTACTACTACCTTTCAGGCAATCCCTCAATAAATAAATTAAGTGGTTCTCACATACTCCCCTTTTTCCCTCCTATTACTAATAGCCGGAGATACACCCCAATAGAAACCCGTACACCACCCACATGCCATCCCCCCCTTACAACTCTACCCTCACACCCCTTCCCATTTCAACAACTGAAAAGGGCTGCTCCTTAATAAACCCCACTCCACCCTTGAAAGACCCTGCACCCCCCGCATACACACTATATCCAGGCACAGTCAATTGGTTTTGCCCTCGTCTCCGTGAGTGGTGGGGGTGGCTGACCTGGGCTGTCTCCTTCGTGGAGTGCGGGTGGTTGGTGGAGCCCCTGGTGACGGTGGTGCCCGCCGGGCGTTTGACCATGGCGGATGGGTACAGACGTCGTGGTTAATACGATTGGAAGGAGATTCTTCAGGGGGGCAGTCTTTCGGCCAATGCAGATATCGTCTTACCAGCATAATCAGATACATTAAAATGGAGCACTTGAAGTCTGGGAAGCCTTAAATTGGGGGAAAACGACTGTTCATCAAATTTGCATGTTCATCGGGTACCAGGAGGGTTGATAAGTTTCAAGATCAGCGACTACAGGTGAGGCAAGGTTGGAAGGTATGTGCCCGGGATGTCTCTGCATTATTTAAGTGGATAAACTTAAATGTTCCTTTTGGGGGGCAGGAGAATGTTAGGAAAAAGAGTTGCAGAAGTATGGTGTGGTGACACGGGTTACGATTGGCAGATGGTCATCTGGGTTAGAAAAGGCACCTCGGGAACATTTCCTGTAAAAGATGTATTCGTTCACCGTTTAATATCCTAATGCAAGATTTCCGGTTCCAGGTAACCGTAACATACGGGGCCAGGTCCGGACGTGTCGGGTTGTGTGGTGGACCGGACATGTTGTGGGGGACTGTGGAGCAGCAGATCAGGGGACAGAAAAAAAAAGTATGCAGCGTCTTTGGGAGAAGCAGGAGGGATGCAGAATGTTGGGGGATAGGGCGATGGGGGTTATAGGAGTGGGAGGGCGTGGTGCGACGGGGCTTGGGTGAAGAGGTTGATGGGAAAAGGGGGAGGCACGGGGGTTCGGGGCAGGTCTCCCAGGTGGATATGGAAGGAGCGCAGGGGGTACAGGGGTGTACGGGGGGGAGAAGGTGTTTTCAGGTAAGTCGGGCCTGTTGGAGGATTTAAATGCTTTTTTGGAAGGTGATACATCACCCTGTCGGACCAAAGGGGGTGAGATTTCCTCGGGGAGCAAGAAGGAGACTCCGCAGGTGAGGCGGTGGAGGTCACCGCCAGTGCTTGAGGTCCAAGGCATGGGACTCAGTAGAAAATCTCGGGGGAGGGGGTATGGGGAGGAGGAGGGGGGAGGAGATTGAGGTAATTAGGTGATAAAGGGGGCTGGGGAAACAGGCAGGGGGGATTCGATGATAGGTTTTACAGCAGGGGAGGATTGGAAAAAGATATGGTCAGAGGTGGCTCACGGAAAAGGGCATAAAGGGAAGGATGATGGTTTTGGAAAAATGATGAAGAATGGGGGAAAGTTGAGATGGGAGGCCATATGTCAAGAGTGAAATAAGATCACAACAGAAGGAAAAACCACCCGTATTATTCAGGTGTTTAACGTTCAAGTTAATGGCCTCAGGAATGAGGGCCAAACGAGTGGGTAGATGTCATTGTTGAGATGGGATGTAGATGTGATATTTATCCAGGAACATAATTATAGAAGGGGTGGGGAGATGGTCCTCAAGGGTTAAAGGTGTATGCTAGTGATGCAGGGGCTCTAAAAGGTGGGGTTCTGGTGGGAATCAGGGAGGGAAAGCCCTTTTCCCCTTGTCCTCATGGGAAGGGTGGGTTTTTTTAAATTAGTGAGGGTAGATGGGGTGTGGGGAGGGTTGCAGGTTAGTTTAGTGGGGGGTGAATGCCTCGGGGTTTAACGAATAGGGGGGGTTAAGAATGATTTTGTTAAAAGTTTGACGTATAGTTTGAGGGGTTTAGCAAATGTGGTGATAGTAGGGGATTGGAATACGTGATAAGGATTAGGGGCGGGGCCAGAGGTGAGGGGGGTGTTTTTTGAATCCCTTAGGAATGTTTTGGGGGCCAGGGGTGATGTGGTAGGTAGAGGGAGGGTATGGCCGAATTGTATTTTCGCATAATTATGCGTCGAGTTGGATAGGATCTACACGTCTCGGGTAGTGGAAATTAAGAAGTGCAGTATGTGGATTTTGGGTTTTTGGACCACCAGGTGTATTGTATTGTTTGAAAGGGGTTGGGAGGGGGTAATTGTGTTTTTAAAGGGTTTTGGAAGGGGAATTTTCTCAGGGTGATGGGGGTCTTTGTGGGGGGGGGGAGGAGGGGCAAGGAAGTGTGGTGAAAGGGGAATGAGGTAGGAAGGAAGAAATAAAAAAGTTTATGGGAGGGTAGGGAGGGAGGAGGGGGGGATGAGGTTTGGTTAAAAGGGTTCCTGGAGGGGGTTTTTAGAAGGGTTTAGGAGGGGCTGGGATGGTAGGCATGAAGGTGAAGTTCAGGAATTACGAGATAAGTTGAAGGAAATACAAAGAACGGTTTCGGCATTAAGGGTGAGGAGTGGAATGGAGGAGGAGGGGGAATAAGGGTGCGGGTGGTCCTGAGGAATTTTCAGTCGAGGAGGAAACGGATGTTGATAGAGTCGTTGAAGGTGGATGGAGGGGGAGGGTTCAGGTGGGTAGTATACTACGGACGGCGGAAGTATGGTGGGGTATGGGGTTTGGTTCAGAGAAAAATCCTGCTCAGGGGGTTATTGGAGGTGAAACAGGGATATTGAGGGGAATTTTTAAATTTTATTGGGGTTGGAGAAGAAAAAATGTTTGGGCGAGGTTACGGAAGGAGGTATGGGAGGCGGTGAAATGTTTAATGGGGAAATCTCCAGGAATCGATGGGTTACCGGAGTTTTTATGTTTCATTGGCAGGTTTTGAAGGCGTTTTGTTTGGCTCATGAATAATTAAGAAGGGGTGAACAAATGGGGGAGTCGATGCGAACAGGGGTTATAGGGGGGAAAGCAGGCAAAGGTGGGCCTACAGGATTATCCAGCATAGCTTTAATGACAACAGATTATAAAATCTTTGAAGGTATTGGTAAATAGGATAAAGTCGGGGGCTAAGAGTTGTTTGGGATAGGGGTCAACTGGGGGTGCGGGAGGAGAAGAACCGGGTTTGGCAATTAGGCAATTTAAAGAGGAGTCGAAAAGGGGAGGGGTCTTGGGAATAGATTAAAGTGCATATGATAGGGTGATAGGGTTATGTTAAGGAAATCATGTTAAGGCAGGGGTTTGGGTCGGCAGTGGTGGACTGGGTTAGGACTTTGTATGAGGGCTTTGATGAAAGTTCAAATAAATGGGAGGTTGAGTAATGGGGTTGGTATGATAGAGGATTACGGCAAGGTTGTCCCTCTCTCAGATTCTGTTTGTTTTTCTACAGGATCCTTTCTATAGATTGGTAGAGGAACAGTTAAGGGATAGAGTAGAAAGGGTGGGGGAGGAGATTGCATTCTGGGGATGTAGATGATACAACGATTTTGGTTACAGAGGAGGGGCAGTTGGAAGGGGAATAAGTTAGTGGAATATTTTGGGAAGCAACAGGGATGAAAGTGAATAGGGGAAAATCGAAATTTTGGAGGTAGGGGAATGGGTGGGGGACGTTGGGAGTAAGAGGGTTGGACTTGCGTGAATAACATAACTATTTATGGCATTACTTTTGTGCAGATGCAGTGGAGGCACGTAAAACCTCCAGGTTGTGGTGGATAGGGCGTTGCTAGAATGAAGGGTTTGGGGGGAGTGGGGAGGCCACTTTTTACAGAGGGCAGTGGTTGGGGAATACCTTGGTATATCCTAATTATGGTTCAGGGCTGTGGTGTATCCATTAGAGAGGTAGATGTGAAGCGTTTGTTGAAAAGGGTGTTGGATTTTTGTGGGGACAGGGAAGACATTGGCTGTGTAGAGAGATGGAGAATTAGGGGTCCGTAGGGGTGGGGAGGATTGGTGCCTTTACGGAATAGGTTAAAAAAGTGTGTTTAGGAATGAATACCTGACAAGGGAGGGGAAACGAGGAAGCGGTGGGTTTATTTAAAGGAGGAGGTCGAAGGTGGTGGGTTGGGGGGGATGTTTTGCATTGGAGGCGTGCTGAGAGCGTGTTAATAATGAAGATCCACAAGGTGGGGTGCGAAGGTTAGATCGGATTGGTATGGGTGGTGGGGAGGTGAGGGGTTATGAGGCTTGGCCTCTGTAAATATTTCTTTTTGGAAGGGGTTTTGGGGGAAATTGGGACACCCAAAGGTAAGGGATACGAGTTATCATTCGCTTTTATCAGGGCATTTTGGCATCCAGGGAACAGTTACATGTGATGGGGTTGGTTGGGGATGGGATTTTCACATGTGGTGGCTTAAAAAACATATCATGTAGTGTACTTTTGAGGGTTTGTGTTCAGTGAGGGTTTGGGTTTGGGGGAAGGTATTGATGTTAGTAGGAGGAGGGAATGTCCCCTTAAGGGCCTTGTGTTTAGATTTGGGTGGTGGGGTCCATTATGCGGGGGATTTTGTACATGATTTTGGATTTCATTTTCATTTCATGGGCAGTTAGGGATTTGCGTGGGGACCTCGGGTCAGCCTTGGGAGCAGGTATGTATGGGGGCCAAGTGTAGGAATAGGGAGGTGGGTAGGGATTGGGAGAGGTCCTTTGTGAAGGAAAAGGGAACAATAGGGGTTTAAAGGGAGTTGTAAGGGTAGGGAGGGTAAAATCTTAGACGGTGAGGAGGGGGTTTAGGCTTAGGGGGGGGGTTTTTAGGTGAAGATTTCCCCTGTTATATGAACAAAGGGGGGGTTGATTGAGTATGGTCAGGTGGGAAAGGGGTGTGGTTTTCCCTTTTTGGGTGGGTGGAGCCTGGGGATGGATCTAGGTTAATAGGAAAAGGAGGATTATCGTCCAAAAAAAAAAAAAAATATATTTTTACTTTATTTTATTAGTGCATTTAGAATGATGGTAGGGGTAGATATGGGGGCATGAGGCCCCTAATTTTGGGATGTCAACCGGGGGGTTTTTTTTTTCAGGTCTTTGTGGGGCCTGGTTTTATAAGCACTGATGAAGCATGATGGTTTCCAAAAACACTTATTTGTATGGGGTTTAGTAATCATGATGTTGTGTATATAGGGATATTATGTATTTGTACTTGGGGGGAAAACTGGAGGGGGGATGGGGGGTTTTCAGAACAAGAATTCTGTTTCAATATTAGTTTGTGTGGGGAAATTTAAAGCCACATACATTTATGGGGTTTTTTGGGTAATGTAATGATGATTTAATTTTTGGGGAGGGGGTTTTTTGGGGTTTGGGGAAATAAAAGGTATAATTTTGTGTTTTTTATATCTGGCTTCATTAAGTAAAAAAGGTATACCCCCTGTAATTAAATATTGCAGGTTGTGTAAAAAAATATTGTATAGTGTCATGAGGTGGACTGGGATTAAGGTATTGATAATGGTATTGTAATATATGTCTGGAAGATTGTGATAATTATTGAAAAGTTTATGTATCTGTAATGGTTTTTAAAAAAAAAAATAAAAAAAAAAAAAATTTCCCCCATACCGGGGAATTATGCCCTGTATGAAAAAACATCCCCCGCATATCTTTGGGGAAACTTACCTGTAACCATTTCCTTTTTTTTTCTGTTTAGCTCCATTTACATTTAAAGTTAAAAAACCTGGGGAAAAATTAAAGGGGGGTTTTTTTGGGCGTCCTGTTTTCTTCCCTTCCAATTTCATGATACCTTGTCCTGTTTTCCCCACTTTTATCCCCATTCCTAACATCTTCCTTCCCCATACCGTTTTTTTTTGTTCCTCTTTCCCCTTCTTAACGTCAACCCCCACTTTTACATACCCTTTTTGGGGCCCCGGGGGGGAAAGGGCGTCGTCCTTCCCCATGGCCATGGATCTCTCCGAGAATCCTTTTTCACCCCATGTCTGAGTCTCTGTCCTCATTGTGTTATCACCTGCACCTCCTGCACCTCCCCAAAAACCCCCCTACCAGGACTGTCGTCCCCCCCAATCTCCCCCCCCACATTCTCCCCCCCCTCCCTGCGGGGTTCCCCCCCCTGTTGGACTGTGAGAACTATCCAACAAAAATTATTCACCAGTTCAGGTATTCCGTTTCATATCGTCAAGGGCACCCTCCTCAAATTCTAAGGTGTCCTGCGTGCCCCAATAATGTGGGGGCACCCCCTCTACAGTCTCCTTCACGATATCACTTCACTTTGTCGCCCCCCCCACACTCTCCTCTTCTTGTGGTTTCAGTAGTGCCCATACCTTTTCCCCCCTTTCCCCCCTCCACATTCGGTCCCCCGTCTTCCCTCTGTCACAATCCGCTCCCCTTTTGCTCATAAGAGTCACAAATCGACATGTCCCCCTCGCCCACATATGTTACATATAATTTGCGTTCGAAATTCATTTTAAACAATGTACGAGGGGGTAGGTCTTCTTAAAGTCATTTTGGGGGCTATATGTTCCCCTGGCACACCCTCAAAACAGTCCATCATTCCATCGTCCCCCCAAAAAGCTGCATGTTTTCGCCATAATGCTTAAACGTCCCGCCATCAATTTCCTGCCCCAAATGGCAAATTGCGAACTTTGATCCATAATGTATTGCTGAGAGACATCTTTCATCCTCCCCACCACTGGCGGTTAATTTGTAAAATCTTTTTCCCCGAATTTATCCAAAAAGCGTCAAATTTTCCCGTTGTCAGCTTGGCGAAGATTCTCGGGCCCTTTTGGGCCACTCCATAGATATCTTGATTATCAATGCCGTATTTGTTATGGTTATAGCAGGTAGAAGTACAGATGCGTTGGACTGGATATAACCCCTCGTAGCAACTCAATGCAACCCCTGTTACTGCCCCCGATACTGTACCCCCCCTTCTGCTATGAAGGTACAAGCATCACAACAAGGGGGTCAGCCCCGTACCTGCCCAGCCCCAAAGGTGAGCAGCAATTCAAGAAAAACCTCCCCCAATGAATGCCACGGGGAATCCGGCGAACCCCCCCAAAAAAATTTTGGGTGCGTTAAAAAAGACAAAAAAACAGAAGGGGGGGGGAAAAAGGGAAAAACCAGAAAATCAACATCTGGGATAGACAATGCCCGGGGAAGGGGGAGATATAAAGAACAGAGTGAATACCACTTATTCAAAAGGATACGGGCTGCAGTGTAATTGTTGTGTCCCTGTCCAGGAAACAAAAGGAAAAAAATGATATATGAAATTTTTTCCCATTCATTTTAAACTATACCGATATCATTACTAATAGCTAAAATAATCTTTGTGCTTTATAGTATTATCTGTCCCTTTTAAAATTTGCTATGTATATAGGGGGGTTGTCTATTATTGATTTGTCAGG
>WNWK01050954.1:0-12648 GCA_009830355.1 Cherax destructor
GACACCAAATGTATTGTGAATGTTTGAAAGAGGCGCTGGGTAAATGTTCTCTCAGTGGAAAACAACGCTTCACTGGCGTCTTCCCAGGCCAGGCGCGGAGCAGACGGACAGGCCTAATACGTTTTGCTAACCTTTTTTTCGTTAACTAATACCAAAAAAAGCTTTCGGTAACCTATTTTTTCTTTAACTAAGCATTTGTTAACCGGGGTTCCCCCTGTACTTTCCCTGTAATGTTTGGGGTCAAGTCATTATGCATGTAATACCTTATTATCACCCCCAAAAATTGTGTTACACAATCTATGTTGATCGGGGCACTAAATTTTTCCTATGGTTTCTTGTGATATACAGTCATACCTCGGTTAGCGATATTAATCCGTCAGAGAGGGGATCTGAAACCCGGGAATTTTTTTCATTATCCAATAAATTTTTCCCCCCCATAAGAAATAATGGAAATAAAATTAATCCGTTCCAGACTTCCAAAAGCAGTAAAATAAAATTTTTTTTAGAATTTTTTTTGACATTAAATAATACAAATTTATTGAACATTAAAGAAAAAATGTAAATATAGTACAATAACATGTCACTTACATTTATTGAAGAGTTGTTGATGTGTGGAGGAGGGGAGGAGGGGAAAGGTTTGGAGTATAGTATGCTAGTTTTTGGGAAGGGGAATCCCCTTCCATTAACACTCGGGTGGCAAGTTTTTTTCTGGGGTTATTGGCCTTTTTTTTTTAATGCCACTAGGACCAGGTTGGGGTCACTGGCCCCTTCTCTAACCAAAAATCTGTCCAGGAGCACTGTGTCTGGCGATTCTTTAACACATCCCTGAAATGGGACACCACAGTGTCATTGTACAGGTTGCCAGCACGGCCTGCAACAGCATGGTTAGGGTGATATTCATCCATAAAGCCTTGCACCCTGCTCCACATTCCACAAATCTCCTTAAATCACTAAAGAAGGGCATCTTCTTCCATCTCTTTCCACCTCCTCCCCCTTGAACCATTGTCCTGACCTGTGGTCTCTTGTTGTTTGCTGTTGAAGCTCTTGCAGATCTTAAAGGTTAGCCTTCATTGTGCTCCTCCACCAACTGTTCCACATCCTCACCACTCACCCCCACCCCCATGGACTTGCCCAGTTCCAAAATTTTCTTCCACAACAGGCTGAGGCCGGGCTCAGTCTCGGGGTTTCCCTGAGGCTCACCCCCAAAACCTTAAAAACCCCTTCCCAGGACACAGTCTGGCCACAATTTTCTCCAGGCAGAGTTCAAAGTCCGGGAGTCACCCCCTCCCAAGCCTTCCCTTTAAAGGTGTACACAATCAGGATATGGAAATGATTTTTCCAAAAGTCTCTTAGGGTTATTTTCCCATGTCTGTGGTCACATCAAAGCATTTTTAAACATTCCTTTGGTGTAGATTTTTTTAAAAGTTGGAAATGACCTGCTGGTCCATGGGCTGGAGGAGAGGAGTGGTTTTAGGGGCAAGAACTTCACTTTGATGAACTTAAAGTCCTCCACAATTTTTTTACCAAGGTTGGAGGATGACAAGGAGCATTGTCCATTATCAGGAGGCACTTAAGTGGCAAATTTTTTTCCCGGGAGATATTTTTTTCACACTGGGGCCAAACCCCCATTGAACCACTTTAAGAAAATGTCCTTTGTGACCCATGCCTTTTGTTAGACTTCCACATCACACACAAGTTAGACTTGGTTATACCGCATCTCCCCCAAACACTGGGATTTTCAGAATGATACACCAGTAAAGGTTTCCCTTTGCAATCACCACGGGCTTAGCACAAAGCATCAGAGTTAGCCTGTCTTTCATAGGCTTGTGTTTTGGCGGGGGGCCTTTTCCTCCTGAGTAATGAAGGTCCTGTTGGGCTTTTTTTTCCAAAACAGGCCTGTTTCATCACAATTAAACACTTTTTTTCAGCCTCTATGTCCCCCTAATTCATGCACATTTTTTTTCCAGCTGCACTTTTTTCACAACTGGGTGCCTCACCATGCCTCACAACACTATGTATGCCACTTGATTCTTAAATCTTTTAAACCAGCCTCTGCTGGCCCTTTAAATTTGCTCCCTTCAGCACTCATTCCCGGCATTTTTTTTTAACGAGATCATCATGCAACTGCTTTGCTTTTTCAATATTATTGCCTGCGTAACACTAAACTCCTGCCCCAAATGTTTCTCGTTGATCCACACAAACAACAAATTTTCCACATCTTCCAGCACTTGGGTCTCTGTTTTTTTGATCACATATGCCCTTTTGCAACAACAGCTTCCTTGATTTTACGTGTATTCCCCTTTGGGCCCCAATGGTAGCGATGGTAGAATAGGTTTACCATACAGCCTGGACAGCTCAGTGATACGCACTCCACTTTTATATTTTTCTATTATCTCCTTCTTCAGTTCTACTGTATTTCTGAGCCTCTTTACCACAGGGCTGACACTAGGAGCTTTCTTTTGGGCCCATGGTAGCTTATTTAGCAGTTGCAAGCACCTTTTAAAAAAAGTGGAATAATGACAATATACTGGATGAATGCGTGGGTGGCATGGGTGGTGGTCACCCCGTTTTTAAACAATAGCACACTGGCTCCCCGTAGTGCCCCCACAGCTGGGGGCCCGCGGACGGGGTCCGGGGGCGAAAAATGGTATCCGAACAATCATGTAAACTGAGTCAATATTTTTACGTAAAAATGTTACTAACCGATTTTATCGGTATCCGGCCCATCGCTAACCGAGGTATGACTGTACAGTGGTCCTCGGTTTTGCCAAAATTCGTTCCAGAATGCTGCTCAAGTGCCATTGAAGCAATTTTCTTTTAAGAAATAATGGTAGGTTAGTCTTTTTAGACCCCCCAAAAAAACACTTGCAACAACACTTACGAAAAAACACTTACATAAATGTTCGAGTTTGGGGATGCACGAAAACCGAGGGGCCACTGTACCTTTTAACTGGTTTCCCAAAAAATTTTCTTTTCCCTTTCAACTGGCCCAGAGCCAGGCTTGCTTGATTTCCTTTTCAACCAGGCTGTTGGTGTTGATAGCCCACTGGCTCAAAATATCACAGCCCAGTGAAGGTAGTAATCCAATTTCCTCTTGAAAACTGCACTTGTTTTGGCAATATTATTAATAATCTTAGACCATGGATATTGGAGTTTTAACCCTTTTTGTGCTCATATTTTTTTGTTTTCATGGGATGAGATGAAAAAACTGGCCCCCCTGCCCGAAAGCTGGCTGCCTTGGACCAAAACGTCTAGGGGTTGGGTGGGCGCCAAGGTAGTACGGTGGTAGATTCACCTTTTTTCGAAGGTGCGTAGGGTTTGAATCTCCTTCGACCTTAGATTAAATGTTTGTGAATACTTGAATGAGAATTTACCACTTTTATTTTCACTTTTCTTAATCATCTCTGGATATTCCCCTTAAAAAGTACAGGTCATGTTTTCCACCTTCTTGTTAACAATCAACCTCTTAAAATAATTATACCCCCAGTCCCATCCCAGGTGTCCCATGTATTTCTCATCGTTTACTTTATGAAGTCCAACGATTAGAAGCTGCTGAACCATGACAACAAGAGCTAAAAAAACCTGCTGACAAATCTCCAATGATTTGGGAGCGGGAGGGATGAAGGGGTAATGAAGATCAGTGGGGTTGATGCCACTGATGCTGAAAAAACTCTCATGCCTCTACCTTGTCCAAAAGAGCAACAAGACTGAAAAATCTGATGATTCTAAGGGTAAGACTAAAAAAACTGGGCCCAAGAAGCTGAGACAGCAAGATCTGATACTTCCGAAACAAAGCCATAAGTGCGGCCATCCTTTTCAAATGATCTGTTGAACAGCAGCATCTCCCCAACCCTTTTAAAGCTGGGGCCCTTTAGGGCCTTTACCTTAAAGAACAAATGTTCTTTTTTTTTTTTTTATTTGGGTTGCTATGAATTGCTTTCTCATTAGTAGCATATTTTTTATTTTTTTAATCACTATATGTAATTTCTTCTCCATTTGGAAGTGGAACAGAATTCTTCCTCCGTAAGCCATGCGTGTCATAAAAGGACTAAATTAAGGGCAAAAGGGGGTAGTCCCATTCTGTATATATTACTAAATGTAAAAAAGGGAAAAATTTTTTTTTGGGCCACCCTCTTCCGGGGGGAAACGGCCGACCTGTTGAAAGAAAAAAAAAGATGTGAATTTCTTTTTCCATGGGGAAGTGGAACAAAATTCTTCCTCTTTTAAGCCATGCATGTCATAAAAAGGGGACTAAAAAAGCTGGAGCAAGGGGGTGGAACCCCCTTTTTTGTAAAAATTACTAAAGTTAAAAAAGAGAAACTTTTTTTTCTTTTTGGGGCCCCCCTGCTTCAGTGGGGGTACGGCCAGTTTGTTGAGGAAAAAAAGAAGATGCTTGTTTTATGCTGTAAATGCATTCCAGGCCCATGGCAGCGGGACTAAGATCAGTTGGGCAAAAATATTTGGTATTGCATAATAAAAACTTTCATTATGCATTGCAAACCATACCAATTGAAAACAGGGGAATGTACAGTACGTATATCGCATGTACAGAATGAGTGATAGAAACAGGACATCAAATAATAGCAAATTTGTATAAAATGGGGGAAACTACAGTTCCATTTTTAGTTTTTTTTGGGGGAAAAGGGTTTTTCTTGTATCTTGTTTATTATCTCTTCCTCTTTTTTTCCTATATTATATGGTGAAACAGCAACCAGATCTAGGTTTGCAGAATGAGCAAGCTATTCTTTCCCATGGGCATTAAAGTAATTGTGATAAAAAAAAAATGAGGAAACACTTTCACCATCACTCTTTCAATCACTGCCTTGCCAGAAGCGTGTTGACATCACATTTCAGATGCCCTTTTTGAACCCGCTTAACAGGGGGGATATTGCACCCCATATAATTATTATTATTTTCATGAATTTTTAAACCCCAAAAACAATTAAACAGCTATTTAGAATGTAATTAATCATATTTGATGGGAGAAATAGCTCTAATTCCTTTAAAAGAAGAGCCCTTTTTCCAGCATCAAGGCACCCCATTAATGGGGGTAAAAAATAAAAAAAGCATACCTGGTCTCATTCAAAATAACATAGTGTAAATACAGTATGTGCTGAGACGAACCCATCCCTGCACCTTCCTAGTGCACCAGCCCGACTGCTACTTGTAAGTTCCCTATCAGTAAGCATATTTACCAGACAGGTGAGCCACTAAGACCTTTGTTGTTAAGTAATGATTTTGGAGGCTTTTTACTTAATGTATCATGTCGGTAAACCTCAAATTCTTTTACCAGAAATTTGAGCTGTACATCGAGACATTAAATATTAGGTATCATTTTTATGTACTTGATACAGTATTTGTTTTTATTTTTGGGTTTGTAATTATTATTTGAATATATATTTATTCAGACTTAAAATCTTAAGCAAAAATTTTTTTCAGATTTGCGGGAGCTTGAGGACTTAGAGTATAAAAAAGTGAGGTTGACGGGTAATTTTGACCATAGCAGGGAGATTTTCCCTTTGGCCCCCGTCCTCTCTTGGTAAATGAAAGATTTACTCTACAGTAGTATTTTGATGGGGTCCACCTATAGTGCAAATGTGGGAACCAAAATAGCCTTAAAGGGTAAATAAAATTGCTTTGGGGAAAAAATATTGAGTTTTTTGGCTTGGGCTGTTTGAATATTCTTCTCATATGTTTTTTTATATACAGGGGAAACCCCGGGGTTTTCGTATGCCCGGGTTTTTCATAGAATTCAGTTTTGGGCGACTTTTCACCCCGAAATTTTGTCCCGGTTTTTGACATCCACTTGGTTTTCGTAGAGTTGACAATGGTCCGCCGTAAAAACGCATCTGACGCCCGGCCCACAGAAAGCATCCCCCAGCCCCTGACTCAGACTGGTTTTGTTTCTTGTTGAGTGAGCATTACCCGTGAGTTCATCCAAAAAATTTTCCCATAATCATCCTTTTTTTTTGTTATTGTTTATTGGGGGTGCGCCCCCTGCTAAAAAGGGCCCTTTAAAGGCGAGAAACATGATAAATTCAAGAAAGAACTCACAGCAAAGTACGAAAATGGTGTATGTGGGATTCGCCAACCTTCCCGTTCCAGTAAAAGGAAGGGGAAAAAGGGAAAGGGGCCTTTTTATACCTGAAGCCCTTTTGGAGGGGGGTTCCCCCCTTCACCCCCCCCCCCCCGCTTCCATGCCAACAAGAGTTTTAAAAAGGTAAAATTATGTTAAATGTTCATTTATCCATTTCATTAAATTTAAATTTATTTTCATTTTTTGATGTAAAACCATAGTTTTTCTCTATAAAAAGGTTTTTTGGTTTATTTTTGGGTGTCTGGAACCCGGGTTGTGGAACCTCAGTTTTCCCTGATTAATCCGTTCTAAAAAAATCTGACGAAAACCAAATCGTACGAAAAAATGAAGCAATATTTTCCATAAAAAAATGTAAATCCCCTAATCCCCAGACACCCAAAAAAAATTAAAAAAAAAATACATTTTATAGAGAATTTAAATATAGTTTTTCATACAGAAAACAAAAGAGAAGTAAAATAAATGACTAATGAAATGGATAAATAAACATTTAACATCACTTTTACCTTTATTGAAGACTCTTGTTGGCGTATGGAAAAGGAAGCGGGGAGGGGAGAGGAGGAGGAGAGGTTTTTTTTTGGAAGGGAAACCCCCTTCCATGAGGATTTCAGGTATAAAGGCCCTATCCGGGTTATTTCCCCTTTTTTGTCTTTTACTGGCACTAGGACCAGCTTGAGAGCCCTGTACCCATGTCACAAAAAAAAACTGCCCAGAGAGGTCTTTTTCCCGGCGTCTTTTTGGGTTTTCCCTGAAGTGGGAAAAGGGTTTTTCACTGAACATGTTGCATATATAGCTTGTTTCAGCTTGGTCAGGGTGATATTTCTCAGAAAAAGCTTGCCCCCTTCTCCACATTGCACAAATCTCCTTAATCTCTGAAGAAGGCCCCCTTCCCCCTCTCTCTTCCTCCTCCTTTTGAAGCAAGTTCCCAACGGGTCTGTTGCGTTCCAGTTGAAGGTGTTACTTTTCAGTGGTTAGCTCTTCCCTTTTGGTTGTCCACCAACTTTTTTCCACATCCTTGCCACTCACATCAAACCCCATGGACTTCCCCAAAGACAATAGATTCCACAACAGGCATAGGATCATCGGGGTCAGCCTCAAACCCTTAAAAACCCCTTTCAAGGACACATTGTCCCCTTTTTCCCCAAAAGAGTTCAAAGTCCGGGAAGGTCACTCCCTGCCAAGCCTTACCTATAAGGCTTACAGTTGTAGATATTGAAGTGATTCCTCCAGAACTCTTTTAGGGTCAATTCAGTGCCCGAGATCACTTCAAAGCACCTTTGAAACACTGATTTTGTGTAGATTTTTTTGAAGTTAAAAAATGACCTGCTGGTCCATGGGCTGGATGAAAGTGGTGTTAGGAGGCAAGAACTTCACTGTTATAAAACTGAAACCCCTAGACATTTGGTCTCCCAAAAGTTTGTAGGATGAGCAGGAGAATTGTCCATTACCGGGAGGCACTTGAGTGGCAATTTATGTTCCAGGAGGTATTTTTTCATACTGGGCGAAACACTTCATGGACCCGTCAATGAAAAGTTGCCTCGTGACCCATCCCTTTATGATTGGCTTTCCACATCACACACAAATTTACTTTTGAGACATTTTTTTTCTTGAAAACACGGGGGATTTTGAGGATACACCAGTAAAGGCTTCACTCGGGAAACCCCCCCAGCGTTAGCACAGAAAAAAAAGAGTTACCCCTACCCTTCATAGGCTTGTGCCCCCTGGCAGTCCCTTTTTCCCTTTGTGTGATATAGGTCCTTTTTGGCATTTTCTTCCAAAAGAAGCCTTTTTCCCACAACTGAACATTGGGGGGGTTGGAATTCTTCAGTCCCCTACGCCCCCCTTGAATTCATGCACAAATTTTTCAGCCGCATGTTTGTCTGAACTTGCAGCCTCACCATGCCTTACAACACTTTTATGCCACTATGCTTCTTGAATCTGTCAAACCAGCCTCTGCTGGCCTTAAATTCACTAACATCAGCACTAGTTCCAGGCATTTTCCGAGATCCACATGCAACTGCCTTGCCTTTTTTCCAAAAATCGTCTCTGAAACATTATCTCCCCTAACAGTTTTCGCTGATCAACAACAACAACAACTCCACATCTTCATTTGTTTGTGATCTCTTTTTTTTTAACATGTTTTCCCCTTTTTCCACCCTCAGCTTCCCCTTTATTTGTTCTTTCTTTGCCAGGGTGGAAGTGATTGTTGATTTAGATTTCCCATACATCCTGGCAAGTTCCAACCCCCTCACACCACTCTCATATTTTTTTAATAACTTTTTCAAATTCCATCATGTTTCTCCTTTCTTTACCAAAGGAACTTTAATAGGAACTTTTTTTTGGCCCATGGTAGCTTTTTTCACAGTCGCACTTAACCCTTTGGGGCCAAGGACCCTCTCCCAAACTTTTGTTCTCAGGGTCCAAGAATTTAAAAAAAAAAAAAATTTTATGACATGATAAAAATCTTTTTTCCCATCACAATGCCACAAAAAAAATGAAATTTGATTAAAAACTAACGGAATTATGCTTTTTCAAAGTTAGCGGTATCAATGACATTTACGCACGGCGACCCCCCTTTGAGCCCTATTTTCGGCAAATTCCAATGTTTCAGTCTACTAAAATTATAGGTATTTCGCTAGAACTCCATTTTTTTATCGATTGAGTATAAGAAACCGCCTATTTACCAATTTTAACTACCCAAAATAGTGGTCAGAAAATGGCAATTTTTGGGCCCAAATTTTACACAAATTTCAAACAATGCCAATTTCAAAATAGGGTCCATTATAAACAAGGCAGACATTCCTGGCACTAAAATAACATCTTCTCTGTTCATTAGTCAAGTCTCCCGGCCCCCCTTACATTACTTTTGCTTTCCATTTTGAATTTTTATTCTCACAAAAAAAGAAGATTTACTGGGGTTTTGTATACAACTGCATCATTGTAAAAATAGTATAAATAATATCAGTGCACTTGTGCAAGAATATTAGACTCTCCCGTTGATGTGTATTGGATGCATGGTGTGATTTGTTTACTCTTGAACATCGGCCAAAAACGAACATTTTCTCTACTTTTCACTCAGTTTCAAGGTACTTGTCATCGTGAAACCAGTCAAAATTATCTCTATTTCAATATATCATCTATTCTATAAAATGAGACCAGGCAGGATAACAGGGGAAAGGACTAAATGGGTCCGGGGGAACCCTTTTAAAGACAGCAGCGAGTCTTCTGGCGAGGTGCGGGGGGGGCGCCGGTGAAATGGGGTTCCCCGGGGGCAGTCCAGGACCGGTGCTGTTTCGGTGTTTGTAAACGACATGACGGGGAATAGACCCGGGGCCCCCTTTTTTGCAATTTAGTGAAGGGGAGAAGAATTCAATCGGGAGGACCGGGGGAGAAAATTTGGGGGATCTGGGAAGGGCAAGCCTGGTCCAAATTGGGGTCCCGGGGTTAAAACCCCAAAAAGGAAAACCCCAAAAATTGGGGAAGGGGAAAAAAACCCAGGGGGGAGTACAGTCTGGGGGCCCATACTGGAGTATGCAGCACCAGTTTGGAACCCACATTTAGCCAAGCACGTAAAAAATAAGAAAGTAAAGGTTTGCAACAAGACTAGTCCCGGGGCTAAGGGGATGTCCCCACGAGGGGGAGGTTAAAAGGGGAAAAACCCCCCACTGGGGGACAGGAGAGATAGGGGGGGCAATAACGAATATAAGATACTGAGAGGAATTGACAAGGTTGATAGAGACAGAATGTTCCAAAAATGGGGCACAGCAACAAGGGGACACAGTTGGAAGTTGAAGACTCAGATGAATCACAGGGATGTTAGGGATTTCTTCAGTCACAGAGTGGTCGGGGAAATGGAAAAGTTTAGGAAGTGATGTAGTGGAGGCAAGTTCCATTCATAGCTTTTAAAAAGAGGTATGATAAAGCTCATGGCGAGGAGAGGGCCCGTAGCGGCCAGTGAAAGGGGGGCCCGGAGCTGGTCTCGGCCCCCCGCAACCACAACTAGGTGAGTACAACTAGGTGAGTAAAACACACACACACACACACACACACACACACATAGCTTGGAGCTTTGAAGTGCTAATTGCAGTTTATGGAAAGTGTCCAGTCATTATATATTTTATATGTATATATTATAGAACAAAGTAATAAACAATTTTTTTTATTGTTTTGGTGTAAACAAGTTTTTTAAACAATATAATGATACTAATGTTTGTAATTATTGTGTTATACAACAGTGTATATATATATATACATTTCCCTTTCTTTGGTCTCACAGGCCACATAAGTTACGTAATAAAATAAAATAGTGAAAAAAACAAAAAAACCTTTCAAAGGAAGTAAACCAAAGTTTACCGGGGGACGGCATTCGCCGCTGTTTTCCATACGCGACTCATTTTTTTCCAACTTTTTCCGCTCTATATCTCAGTAAGTACTGATCGCAATTTTTTTTGGGGGGGTTTAAACAATCAGAAAAATAATCTTAACATTTTGATAAGAATTTTTTTTTTTTTTTTAAAATTTTTTGGACATGAAATGACAGTTTCAGAAAGGGGGCTCTGACAGTCAAAGGGTTAAGGAAATGTTTGGATGAATGTGGGATATGCTCATTCACCGAAAACCGGGAGACTGATTCCTTTTGCGTGGGGTCCCCGGGGGGCGCGGTTTTTACAGCCGATTTGCGAGGCACTGGCAGAAATACAGAGCAAAATTTCCGCCCAAAAAACCCGCCTAAATATGAATCAAACTGATAAATGCAGTGGCCAATATTCGGGGTTGCACTTTTTACTTTTTTTGTATACATAACAGGGTATATATTGTTTAAAGGGGGTTTATTACGGGGCGTAAAAAATATTTTGACTTGTAATACAGAAGGTTTAAGGAATACGTTTTAAAATAAAAATGTTTGCCAGCAATTACATTTTAAATACAGTGGTCCCTCACTATCGGTCATAACCGTTTCCCGGAGCTAGACCTTTAAAATGAATTACTGAAAATTGAAACCTTATTTCCCATAAGAAATAATGTAAATACAATTAATCCATTCCACCCAAAAAAATTCACAAAAAAACATTTTTTTTTTAAAAAATAAATACTATAGTTT
Organism: Cherax destructor; assembly: GCA_009830355.1. NCBI lineage: Eukaryota > Metazoa > Arthropoda > Malacostraca > Decapoda > Parastacidae > Cherax > Cherax destructor. The sequence continues at coordinate 11,196 of WNWK01050954.1, forward strand.
TTCATACACAAACTAACATTATTAACACAAAAAAATAATAAATACATAAATAATAAATAACATAATAATAAATAACATTTACTTACCTTTTTTGAAGAGAGTTGCTGGGAGGAAAAAGGAGGGAGGGGGGAGGGGGGTTTGTGTTTGGAAGGAAAATCCCCACTCCCGCATGAATGCTACACTCCCTGCATGAATGCGCACTCCCTGCATGGAAAGCTACACTCCCCCGCATGAATGCTCACTCCCCGCATGAATGCTTTCACTCCCTGCATGCCTGCTACCTCCCCCGCATGCCTGCTACACTCCCCGCATGCCTGCTACACTCCCCGCATGCCTGCTACACTTTCCCGTATGCCTGCTACACTCCTGCATGCCTGCTACACTCCCTGCATGCCTGCTACACTCCCTGCATGAATGTTACGCCCTTGCAGGGAATGTTACACCCCCTGCATGAATGCTACACCCCCTGCATGAATGTTACACCCCCTCATGCCTGCTACACCCCCTCATGCCTGCTACCACTGGGTGCCACTGGGAAGCTTCTTTAACCCTTAGTGACTTATTTCACAGTGACAATCACAAACCAGCAATAAACAGAATAAATTTATTGTGAATGTTTGAAAGAGCACGCTGGGTAATGTTCTCTCAATGGTAAACAATGCTACACTGGCATCCTGCGCGGCGAGGCGCGCAAGCGGGGGCAGGCAGACAGGTCTGGTACGGACTGATACATGAGGGCTTGACCGAAAAAAGCCACTGACCAGTATGCATACCTAAATAATGTATATTAGAGCTGATTTCCTCTTTTATTTTTTATTACAATATACAGTACACTACTGTATAAACATTGAAAATATTCCAGAAATGTTATAAAAGGTGCAAAGGTGACATTAAAACAATATCGGCCAATACTCAGACCAGCCGATACTGGGGGGGCCACTGTACCCCCAACAACATTGGAAGAGTTAGTTTATGGGCATCATTTTTTTATCGGGAATCGCTTAACTTACTTGCTACACTGTTAATGCTACACTTTATTGGTAGATGGCACTATAGCCTTTATCGACTCCTGCTGCTTTAGTATCGTACATATCATAGAATCACTGAAGAAGGCACATTCTCCCCTCTCTTTTTCCCTTTTCCACTTTGGTACTTTGCTATGATTTCTTTCTTTAATTCTATCGTGTTTCTCACCTTCTTTACCATATTTGGGACTAGGAGCCTTTTTGGGCCCATGGTAGCTTATTTAGCAGTCACACAATAAACACGCACTAAAAACAATGGTTACTATTAAATGTTTTGTATGGCCTCGCAGGGTAATGTTCACTCACCGAGAAACAATGCCCCCACTGACTCAGAATGCTTGTGTGGGGGGCTTTGTGTAAAATGCAGCCGCTTGGACACATTCCGGCCCCACCCCCAAAATTAGAGGCAAATCAAAAAATAGAGGCTA
>WNWK01050955.1:0-12648 GCA_009830355.1 Cherax destructor
AGAGGACCTAGTAGTGATCAGTGAAGAGGCGGGGCCAGGAGCTGAGTCTGACTCCTGCAACCACAAATAGGTGAGTACAAATAGGTGAGTATACACACACACACACACTTATATAAAAATATATACATATACACTCACCGCCTCTTCGCTTGTCGGTCCAAGGTCCACTCTTTCCCGGCTCTAAGAGCCTTATAGTATCTCTTTTTAAATGTGTAAGGATCCTGCCTCTACTACACCTCATCAGTTCCTGGTTGGTAAGACACACAGGCAACAGTTACACAACTTAATTCCGAAACGTTTCGGAATAAAGTTGCCTAACTGTTGCCTATGTGTCTTACCTACCAACCTATCGGTATTGTATACCATTTTGATATTCATCAATTCCTCCTGTGTCATCAGACTGAGTTCCTTTAACCTCTCCTCATGGGACATACCCCTTAGCTTGGGACTAGTCTTTTTGCAAACCTTTGCTCTTTCTCTAATTTCGTGTGTGTGTGTCTGTGTGTCATTACAATAGCAGCTGATGGGATGGTGTGAGTGGAGGCATTGTGGCCTGAAGCTGATATGATGCGTGTGCTCACACCCTCATAACCACTAGTACATTTCCGTAAAAAAAGATATATAGTAAAAAAGTTATACTCTATGAAATATGATACGACAGTTAATTTGTCTCTTCCTGGACAGCAGCAAAAGCTCCCTAAACCGGTAATGACACTTAATTAGTGTTTTATATAAAAAAAGTTTTGTGGCATGAGCCAGCCAGAGGCGGATGTAAACTATGATGGTGTTCCTCTATTTCCTCTACATGGAACACTGCCTCTCACTACCACCGCTGCACGTACATTCTATATATATATATATATATATATATATATATATATATATATATATATATATATATATATATATATATATATATATATATATATATATATATATATATATATATTTTGGTGATTCATTACTCGATTCTTCACTGTTGTCTTATTTTCTTACGTAGCTGTGGAATGACTTTCGTTCTGCTTTGGCCTTTAATGCTGTGTCAGTGGTTTTACAACATCTCTTCCTATTGATGCTGTGTCATTGGTTTTACAGCATCTCTTCTTATTCTTGCGTATTCTTCTCTGGCTCTCCTGCTTGTTCCCTGCTGTTCTTCAGTTTTATTTGCTCTATATTTCTTCCACGCTCTCTTTCTTCTCCTCTCAGCCTCTGCACTCCTGATTGAACAATGAGGCTCCTCTCTTTTTCGCTTTTCTTTTCTCTATGCTTGGTATACATCTTTCATTTCCTGCCTCTTGTGTGTGTATGTGTGTGTGTTTACTCATATGTGATTACAGAGATTGAATCTCAGTTCCTGGCTCTGCCTCTCCTCTGACAGCTGACTATAGTACCTGTCCCTAATTAAAGCTGTGTTAAAAGTAAGTGAGGATCCTAACATGTTTTTGAAGCTATTTGCTTCAAATATTCTATTATCACTGGTCAACAACCATAACACTGGTCAACAACCATAACACTGGTCAACAACCATAACACTGGTCAACAACCATAACACTGGTCAACAACCATAACACTGGTCAACAACCATAACACTGGTCAACAACCATACACTGGTCAACAACCATAACACTGGTCAACAACCATAACACTGGTCAACAACCATAACACTGGTCAACAACCATAACACTGGTCAACAACCATAACACTGGTCAACAACCATAACACTGGTCAACAACCATAACACTGGTCAACAACCATAACACTGGTCAACAACCATAACACTGGTCAACAACCATAACACTGGTCAACAACCATAACACTGGTCAACAACCATAACACTGGTCAACAACCATAACACTGGTCAACAACCATAACACTGGTCAACAACCATAACACTGGTCAACAACCATAACACTGGTCAACAACCATAACACTGGTCAACAACCATAACACTGGTCAACAACCATAACACTGGTCAACAACCATAACACTGGTCAACAACCATAACACTGGTCAACAACCATAACACTGGTCAACAACCATAACACTGGTCAACAACCATAACACTGGTCAACAACCATAACACTGGTCAACAACCAAACACTGGTCAACAACCATAACACTGGTCAACAACCATAACACTGGTCAACAACCATAACACTGGTCAACAACCATAACACTGGTCAACAACCATAACACTGGTCAACAACCATAACACTGGTCAACAACCATAACACTGGTCAACAACCATAACACTGGTCAACAACCATAACACTGGTCAACAACCATAACACTGGTCAACAACCATAACACTGGTCAACAACCATAACACTGGTCAACAACCATAACACTGGTCAACAACCATAACACTGGTCAACAACCATAACACTGGTCAACAACCATAACACTGGTCAACAACCATAACACTGGTCAACAACCATAACACTGGTCAACAACCATAACACTGGTCAACAACCATAACACTGGTCAACAACCATAACACTGGTCTAGTTTTCCACTCCAAAGAAGCCTAGAGAGGTTTGGCCCAATGGTTAACGTGCGAGGGTGACTAGCACCGGCTAGTGCATTTCTAGTAGAAGTAGGGAAGGCACTGGAGCCAGATATTTAGTTTTAAGGAGAAATGACGGGTAAGGAGGCTTTGCACCAGAGAGCAACTGTTATGCTGGTCACCTGCGAGGTGTACTGATTATGCTGCCTTGTGGTAGTTGAGAAGGCTGACGGAAATATATGTAGTTGAATACTTTTATATTATGTTATGTGTAATTTTGTCTTTGTATTGTAATATAATTAAGGGTTTAGGATTAAAATAGTCTAATAACTTAGGACAAATTGTCCTAGTTCTCAGATATTTTAAACTGGGGGACAAAGGGGGATGTGATGTAGTCAGTGTGCTGTGAGGTCTATCTAAGCAGCCACACCTGCCCTTCGTAAATAGCTGTCAGACACGCCTCTCGGATTAAGGCTCAGGTCTTTTGTCTTTTGGACAAGCGTCAGGTTTCGGCGTCAGGTCAAAGCACGTGGTACTCCTCATTGGGGGGATGCTTGGTTGACCATATAAGGCCGAGGAAACAACTAGAGAGGGACATTCTGGCAGAGCTCTGGCCTGTGTGCAGAGCTCTGGGCACGAGATTCTAGCAGAGCGGCTGCCGGTGTGCAGAGCTCTGGGAGAGAGCTGCTGTAGAGTCTCGGGAGGAGACTGTTGGAGACACTGGGCAGAGTTCTGTTGGAGCAGGTCTTGGGACCTGTGGCTAGAAGTGTGACTGAGTTCCTGTGGTGAACTGTCCTCTGAACTATATTGTAAGTTATATTCTGTTTCGTCAGTTGATTGTATTCCCTGTCTCCCTGCTAATGTGTACAATCCCCATTTATCTAAACCCAATAGTGTTCTCCTGTTCCCAAATTTATTATTGTACAAGGACTCAATAATAAACTGTGTTTGAGTGGAATAGTAATATTCACTGTCCCCGTTATATTCTTATTATTCTTTATTCTTATACTTTATTTTATTATTTATATTTCAAGTACTGAGAGGGTGAGTAGTGTTAGGTGGTAATGAGAGGTGATGGTGTAGTCACCAGTGACCTCACATTACCTCCGCTCCTGTCAACCTCACCTCTCCTGCCTACTCACTCCCTCCCTTTACTCCCATATTCCCCGATTATCAAGTAAATTTCCTTACCCCCCTACATGACAACCATAACACTGGTCAACAACCATAACACTGGTCAACAACCATAACACTGGTCAACAACCATAACACTGGTCAACAACCAAAATGCCCTCCGAGACCAGAGTATCAATTTCCAACTAATTTTAGGTCACTGATAATGGATATCATGGTTAAAATTGTTTGTTAGATCTACTTTTCAATATAGACCTGCGTGTACAACAGGTTGCAAAGGCTTGGCAGGTGTTTCTTACCAACACTACAGTCTCACTGACCTTCATTATTGTTCCAGCAGTCATACAAGGTGGTTGTGCTCTCCACGTTTATATTATGAGGTGAAAGGTCGGTGATTTTCTTAGCCAAACACTTTTTAAACTTATAATAAATATTCACTGAGCAAACTATTAATATGAATGTGAGGCATATTATAATAATTTTATTTTCCTACTGAATTATATAAATCAGCTTAGCTGTCATGTTCTGTAATACAGAACATAAATTAATGAATAATTTTTCTGTTTATCTTCTAATTGTTTGTTGTTTTCTTCCTTCAGATGCCTCGCACTTGTGTGAATATTGCAGATAACTTCTGCTACATTTGTGGTGAGGTGACCTTTGTATCACAGAAGTGCCGTACAACTGCTATGGTTAGAAAGGCATATCACCTATATTTTGGATGTAAGATTGATGACCAGGATAAGAACTGGGCTCCACACATATGCTGCAACAATTGTGCTACTAACCTTCGCCAATGGTTGAACAGGAAGAGGAAAGGAATGCCTTTTGTGCCAATGACATGGAGGAGCCAACACACCATACCAACAATTGTTATTTCTGCATGGTACCTCCAGTACAAAATGGCTTGTCAAAGAAATAAATGGGGTCCATTGAATATCCAAACATTCCATCAGGTATTCGCCAGTTCCACATGGAGGTCTACCTGTTCCTGATGCACCAACTTGGGTATCCTTCGAGTCAGATGAAGGAAGTGGTGAGGAGGAAGAAGAGAAGGATGGGATGTAACATGTCACTTAAAATCCACTTGGCTTCCCTAGTTTTGAAGGTTTTCATTATCCATCCTACCATTTTCCTAGCAGATGCGGTAGATACATTGTTGTAGTCTTTGACATTATCACTCCCAGGTCCTTCACATTACTTTTTCGCTCTACTGTATGGTTAGAGTTTGTCGTATACCTTGATATATTTTTAGTTTTCTCAAGTTTTCCATATCTGAGTAGTTAAAATTTATCTTCATTGAACTTCATATTGTTTTGAGTGGCCCATTTGTACATTTGGGTTATGTCCACTTGGAGTCTTGCAGTGTCTTCGATGGAGGTCACTGTCATGGCAATCCGGGTGTCATCCGCAAAGGAAGACATGGAGCTATGGCTTACATCTCTGTCTATGTCAGATATAAGGATGAGAAATAGAATAGGAGTGAGTACTGTGCCTTGTGGAACAGAGCTTTTCACAGTAGCTGCCTCGGATTTTACTCTGTTTACTATTACTCTTTGTGTTCTATTTGTCAGGAAGTTACAGATCCATCTACCAACTTTTCCTGTTATTCCTTTATCACGCATTTTGTGCGCTATTACACCATGGTCACACTTGTCGAAAGCTTTTACAAAGTCTGTGTATACTATATCTGTATTTTGTTTATCCTCAACAGCATCCAGGACCTTGTCATAGTGGTCCAGTAGCTGGGACAGGCAGGAGCGACCTGCTCTAAACCCGTGTTGTCCTGGGTTGAGTAATTGAGGGGTATCTAGTTGGTTGGCTATCTTGCTTCTTAGAACCCTCTCAAATATTTTTATGATATGGGATGTTAGTGCTATCGGTCTGTAGTTTTTTGCAATTGCTTTACTGTCACTTTTGTAGAGTGGAGCTATGTCTGTTGTTTTTAGTGAGTGTGGGATGACCCCTGTGTCCATGCTCCCTTTCAATAGAATGCTGAAGGCACGTGACAGGGGTTTCTTGCAATTCTTGATGAACACGGAGTACCATGAGTCTGGGCCTGGGGCAGAGTGCATCGGCATGTCATTTATTGCCTTTTCAAAGTCTTGTGGAGTTAGGATAATATGCGAGATTTTTGAGATGACCAAATTTTGAGTCTCGTTCATAAAGAATTCATTTGGATTGTCGACCCTTAGTCTGGGCAGCGGCTCACTGAACACTGAGTCGTATTAGGACTTTAGATTTGGCATAAGAGAATAAATATTTTGGTTTTTTTTCAATTTCCTTTATGGATTTTAGTTCTTCCTGCGATTCTTGTCTCCTGAAAGATTCCTTCAGTTTAAGTTCGATATTTGCATCGCAGGGTCATCAGCACACCCTGGCATGGTCATCAGCACACCCTGGAAGTCATCAACACACCCTGGCAGGGTCATCAGCACACCCTGGCAGGGTCATCAGCACACCCTGGAAGTCATCAGCACACCCTGGCAGGGTCATCAGCACACCCTGGAAGTCATCAGCACACCCTGGCAGGGTCATCAAAACACCCTGGCATGGTCATCAGCACACCCTGGCAGAGTCATCAACACACCCTGGCATGGTCATCAGCACACCCTGGCATGGTCATCAGCACACCCTGGCAGAGTCATCAACACACCCTGGCAGGGTCATCAACACACCCTGGCATGGTCATCAGCACACCCTGGCAGGGTCATCAGCACACCCTGGAAGTCATCAGCACACCCTGGCAGGGTCATCACACACCCTGGCATGTCATCAGCACACCCTGGCAGAGTCATCAACACACCCTGGCATGGTCATCACACACCTGGCAGAGTCATCAACCCCTGGCATGTCATCAGCACACCCTGGCAGAGTCATCAGCACCCTGGCAGAGTCATCAGCACACCCTGGCAGGGTCATCAACACACCCTGGCATGGTCATCAGCACACCCTGGCAGAGTCATCAACACACCCTGGCATGGTCATCATCACAACCTGGCAAAGTCATCAGCACCCGGTCTCATGATATGCAGGTTGCAGGTTGCAGGTGCTGTTGCACTTCGCTCAGGTTATTGTCAAAACTTCAAGAGTAAAGTCCGTAATTGTTCGCAGTAATGATATATCGAGTTAATTCCTGCCCAGCATAAAATGAAAGGAAAAAAAAGAAAGAGGGAAAGAAAGGAGTCAAGTTTGTAGTGAGCTGAGAATAAGTTTGGTAAGTTGAGAAAGTGCGCAGTAACTTTGTTCTTTGTTTCATTTAGCATTATGAAATACGTCCAACCAGGAGTCTCCTGGTGGTGGGGGAGGTGTTGGTGGTGGGGGAGGTGTTGGTGGTGGGGGAGGTGTTGGTGGTGGGGGAGGTGTTGGTGGTGGGGGAGGTGTTGGTGGTGGGGGAGGTGTTGGTGGTGGGGGAGGTGTTGGTGGTGGGGAGGTGTTGGGGGGGGAGGTGTTGGTGGTGAGGGAGGTGTTGATGGTGAGGGAGGTGTTGATGGTGGGGAGGTGTTGGTGGTGGGGAGGTGTTGGTGGTGAGGAGGTGTTGATGGTGGGAGGTGTTGGTGGTGGGGGAATGTGTTGGTGGTGGTGGAGGTATTGCTAGTACAGTAGTAGTGGACACTAATTACATTTAAATTCAGAAAAAAATGCCTCTATTAAAGGGCAAATCACATTTTGAACGAAATTCTACATAGTGTTCTTGTATGTATGTATACATGTGTATATATATATATATATATATATATATATATATATATATATATATATATATATATATATATATATATATATATATATATTATATATATATATATATATATATATATATATATATATATATATATATATATATATATATATATATATATATATATATATATATATATATACATATATATATATGTATATATATATTGGTGATTAACAACACTGCGACTAGCCGAGGATTCGAACCCATGTTGTTTTGGCCCACCTCATGGTGAGCGAAAACCACATGACGCTCTAACCCACAGGACCACCAAATCCTTCAAGAACCAAACACCCAGCCAAGCTAGGAATGTCCTCGGACCAAGAGTAACACACCTTACTTGGCTGGGTGCTTGGTTCTTGTAGAATTTGGTGGTCCTGTGGGTTAGAGCATCATGTGGTTTTCGCTCATCATGAGGCAGGCCAAAACAACATGAGTTCGAATCCTCGGCTAGTGCAGTGTTATTATTGATATATATATATAATATATATATATATATATATAATATATATATATATATATATATATATATATATATATATATATATATATATATATATGGAGTGAATAATGATGAAAGTTTTTCTTTTCGGGCCACCCTGCCTTAGTGGGAAACGGCCGTTGTGTTAAAATATATAGTATATATAGTATATAAATGTAGTGTAGGCATACCTACACTACAGTTATAAAACTGCAACATTAACACCCCTCCTTCAGAGTGCTGGCACTGTACTTCCCATCTCCAGGAATCAAGTCCGGCCTGCCGGTTTCCCTGAAACCCTTCATAAATGTTACCTTGCTTACACTCCAACAGCACGTCAAGTCCTAAAAAACATTTTTCTCCATTCGCTCCTATCTAACATGCTCACGCACGATTGATGGAAGTCCAAGCCCCTCGCACACAAAACCTCCTTTACCCCCTCCCTCCAACCTTTCCTAGGCCGACCCCTACCACGCCTTCCCTCCACTACAGATCTATACACTCTCGAAGTCATTCTATTTCGTTCCATCCTCTCTATATGTCCAAACCATCTCAATAACCCCTCCTCAGCCCTCTGGATAATAGTTTTGGTAATCCCACACCTCCTCCTAATCTCCAAACTACGGATTCTCTGCATTATATTCACACCACACATTGCCCTCAGACACGACATCTCCACTGCCTCCAGCCTTCTTGTTGTTGCAACATTCACAACCCATGTCTCACACCCATACAAGAGTGTTGGTATAACTATACTCTCATACATTCCCCTCTTTGCTTTCATGGATAAAGTTATTTGTCTCCACAAACTCCTCAGTGCACCACTCACCTTTTTCCTCTTGTCAATTCTATGATTTGCCTCATTTTTCATAGATCCATCCACTGACACAAATTTGCGCTTGCCTTATTCGGCAAGAAGAGCGTTGCTATTTAAGCCAAGATCGCAAGTTTTACCTATTCGGCACGACATACATAGAATTTCGTTCAAAACATGGCTTACCCTTTAATATAGGCACTTTTTCTGAATTTAAACGTAATTAGCGTCCACTAACACCTCGTCCTGTACTAGCAACACCTCCACCACCAACAACACCTCCCTCACCATCAAGAAGAGTAAAAAGAAGAAGAAATAACATGGAGAACCATGCGGGTGGTGGTGGAGTCAAAACTGATAGTGAAGGAGGTTTGTGTGAGGTGAGGCGCAGTGTGGAGGCGGCAAGACCTTGGAGGAACCAAGATGTTTTACGCTGCGTGAGTTATTGCTGCCGGCTAATTGGCGTCACGCCTGCATCCCCAGTCTGTATATTAACCTGGCGGAGTGAACACTTACTGGCGGGATGTGCATGACTCCGCTGGAGCAAAGTGATGTCCTATACCGCTCTAATCTATTCGCTCTCTTGCTCTTCCAGTGAGGTTCCTTGATGCTGGTGAAGCGTTCTTGATCTAAGGAATTAGAGCTATCATACCCTTCCTTAAGACTAATCAGACTACCTACCAATACCCAGGTGCTATGTGACGTCTACTGACGTCTGTTAGTAAAAGTGACAACTTGTTATTATCACTGGCTAATAACCCTCAAACTATCCTCTAAGTAGGATACACTACTATTATAGTTATCATATACAATACCGACAATAAAACACAAAAGTAGGATAGATTAGATTCGAATGTTTGAAGACGATCTGAAGAGTTGTTCTCAAGTTATCACACACAAACCGTGAAGTAAGGATAACAAGTGTAACAACCATTACGTATCCCTAATCGGTATACCTCTCATTCTCTTCAGGGGATACTCAATAAGTCTTACTCTCTTGAAAGAAGTGAAACTTTCTTCTGGTTAGATAAATATAAATATAAATTTTATGTCTCTGACGAAGCTTAGCTGAAAATTTGTCATGAAGAGAACTTAGAACGATTCCTTATTGACAAGGTTGACAGTGATCGTCAACGGTGCTTAGCTAAATGTTCAGTCGTATTTTTCTCAGTTGCTGACAAGCTATCAGTCTCTGTCTCTTGTTTGAGATTGAGTATTGTATTGTGCAACAACACCGCTGTTAATACTGTAACACAACAGTCATGTGCAGCAACACTTCTGTTAATACTATTATAGGCAATATTGCGCCCCTTGAACTGGGCCTCAATGTATATAATGTATATTTCCATTTTCTATAATTTTATATTGCGAATATTCTCGATTATAGCTAAATCGTTAATATTTTGCTTTATATTATTATTAGACTATTATTTAACTTAGCTATATATATTAGGTAGGATATTATATTTTGTTGTGCTCGAGAGTGTGTAGTAAATGCCTGGGTGTTGGCAAACGACTGTTACGCTGCCGGCGTCTAGTTGCGGGGGGGAGTTAGTCTCTGGACACACCTGAGTTGGGTGGTTGTTCCTCCTTCCTCTCTCTCTCTGGCCTGCTGCCCTTCGTCGAGTCAACTCCTCACTCTTGTTGTTCTCGACATTAGACTCTGTTGGGTAGAGTATGCATTTGTTGGTGAGGCGAAGCATACTTCTCAGAACTCTGTGTAACTCTGTTCACAGAGAATAGACTAGACAGTGATTTTTCGACGTTGTTCTGGGTTGTGTGTCACTTCGACACTCTTTGATAACTCAGGTCTCAAGCTCTAGCTCTGGACCTACTTCGATAAGGCATCTGTGCACCGCCACAGTTTGGGATTGTTTATGCTGAACCTAGTTTCAGTAGTAAGGGAGTTTTATGACTGTTTTGGAGGATCTACTGATGGTCCCCAGTTAGGGTCGATTTTCTATCTCCTTGTTCCTGATGCTGTGTTGCTGTTGCCTGTTATAGTGCTGTTCTGCGAAGTGGTCATTTTACTGTACAATCCCGCTGTTCAGATTGTCAGTTTAGTACAGCTAGCTTATGAGAAGTTGTTCTGTCGTACACTGGTTGAGTCGAGTCATAGTTACCGGGAGCACACTCGTACACACATTTATTATTATTTGTATATATTATTGTTATTACTGACATTGTACCTGATGGTACTTCTGAGTCATTTATATATATATATATATATGTGCCCTCAGCACAGACTTATTGTATATGAGAGCAGTGTAGGAGCTACCCTCCTAATTAACCTCCTAATTGATATCTTAATATCTTTATATTTGATTTACTTTGCTACCCTAGATTTTCTCACTTTGTTAATAAATCTTTTAAATCATTTACTTTGGTTAGTACCCTATCAGTTGCAATCCGCCTTAATCTATATAATATGTCGGATAACTGAACCAGGATACTGACTTTGTTGCAAAAGCCCAGTAACAGGCTGGATGCTAGAAGGGCTTTCCTTTCTAGTGTTCACTGGAGATATCTATTATTAATAGATATCGTGTCATTTTGTAACAGGCAAGTGTTGAATACATCAACACAGCCCAGGTGCAGCAACACAGCTGTCTCCACTCCATTCTTGCATTGGTTTTAACAAATATATCATAGACTCCTGCATATGTAAAGGACTACGAAAAAACTGTTACTTCCTGCAGCACCAAAAATTACTTTGAAACGACCTGTTATTCATCTCCCAATGACTTTACAGGCAAAAGAAAATCAGATCTGCTTTGAAAAACATACTTAGAGCATTGTTAAAATAGGCGTCAACTGCGCCTCCGCATCTCAGCATTTGGGAAGATCTATTGGGACAAACATGACTTTAAGTGAACCCCCATTAAGCTCCATATGTCAACATTGGGAAGATAGGTTAGGTTAAGTAAGGTTTGTCAGGAAACAGAACATGTGTTTCCTGACGCGAGTCTTAGTTATTTGGTGACCTTCCACTTACTCGTCCGTCCCTTTAAAAATTATGGTTTAAAGTTTTTTGTAAAGATACGAACGTCATTATGCTCGTGTTTTTCAACTCCTTTTATGTGTTGTCCAGTTGAGACCATGGTGGTGATCACAGTGATTCAAGACCATGGTGGTGATCACAGTGATTCAAGACCATGGTGGTGATCACAGTGATTCAAGACCATGGTGGTGATCACAGTTATTCAAGACCATGGTGGTGATCACAGTGATTCAAGACCATGGTGGTGATCACAGTGATTCAAGACCATGGTGGTGATCACAGTTATTCAAGACCATGGTGGTGATCACAGTGATTCAAGACCATGGTGGTGATCACAGTGATTCAAGACCATGGTGGTGATCACAGTGATTCAAGACCATGGTGGTGATCACAGTGATTCAAGACCATGTGGTGATCACAGTGATTCAAGACCATGGTGGTGATCACAGTGATTCAAGACCATGGTGGTGATTACAGTGATTCAAGACCATGGTGGTGATCACAGTGATTCAAGACCATGGTGGTGATCACAGTGATTCAAGACCATGGTGGTGATCACAGTAGTTCAAGACCATGGTGGTGATCACAGTGATTCAAGACCATGGTGGTGATCACTGATTCAAGACCATGGTGGTGATCACAGTGATTCAAGACCATGGTGGTGATCACAGTGATTCAAGACCATGGTGGTGATCACAGTGATTCAAGACCATGGTGGTGATCACAGTGATTCAAGACCATGGTGGTGATCACAGTGATTCAAGACCATGGTGGTGATCACAGTGATTCAAGACCATGGTGGTGATCACAGTGATTCAAGACCATGTGGTGATCACAGTGATTCAAGACCATGGTGGTGATTACAGTGATTCAAGACCATGGTGGTGATTACAGTGATTCAAGACCATGGTGGTGATCACAGTGATTCAGACCAGTGGTGATACGTAGTTCAAGACCATGGGTGATCAGG
>WNWK01050956.1:0-12647 GCA_009830355.1 Cherax destructor
ATTTTTAAAAATCATTTTAAATCTTATTTTAATTAATATTTTTCTAGAATTAATATTTTAAATAAAAATTTAAAATTCCATTTAAAATTCATCAATATTTTAATAAAGATTTAGATTTATTTTAGAAAATTAAAGCAAATAAATAATTATTAATTTTAAATATTTAATTTGAAATTTTAAAAACCAAAAATTTTATAAAATCTTTATATTTTAATATTTATATTTTTAAAAATATTAAAAATTTATAAAAAAAAATCAATATTTTATGATATTTAATTTAAATTTAAATTATAAAATAAAAATTTTAAAAAATCTTAAATTTATTTAATTAATTTGAATTATTTATGAAGAAATATTTAAATTTTTTGAACTTTTAATAAATTTTTCTGAAAATAGTTAAAAACTAAAATCTTTATTATTAAATATATTAATATTTTAAAATTTTAAATTATATTTTTAAATTTTAAAATCATAAAAATTTATAAAAAATTTTTATAATTAATTATATTATTTCAATAAAAACATTAAAAACTAAAAAATTAAATTATGATATTTCATTTACGATATGTTTAAAACTCATTTATGCTAAAATTTAATTTTCACCTTTTAAATAGATTTTCTGAAAAATTTAGAAAATACAATTATATTTCTTAGAATTAAATTATATTAAAATTTTTGAAATCTTAAAAGCTTATCTCAAAATTAATAAAATATTTTTAATTTAATATTATAAAATTACAATTTTATCATTTAAAATTTAAAAATAATATTTTTAGAAATTCATTATTAAAAATACATAAAATTAATCGAAAAATTGAAACGATTTATGATTTTACGTTTTAGAGCGTTTGAGTTTTAAAACATTTAGCTTCTTAATTTTCACATTTTAAATAAATTTCATAATTAAATTTATGGAATAAAATTTATGATTTTCTTAGAAGTTTTATTTTTCTAAAAATAGTTTTGAAAATCTTAAAATATGTAAATGCATAAAATAATTTTAATTTTAATTAATTATTTACATATTTAAATCATAAACTATAAAACAATATTTAGAATATTTCATATTTTGAAATACATGCATTAAAGTCAGAAATGTGCTAAAATCGATTTATATTTCGAGTTTATTGATTCCAACATTTACAAACTATTCACTTAAATAATTTTACGCAAGAAAAGTGAATTTTATGATTTTCTGAAGCTTAGGTATTTTATCTAAATGTTTCAAAAACAATGCAATCAAAATGCATAAAATTTATGATTTAAATTTAATATTTATTATTATTATATTAAATCCCATAAAAATCAATATTTGAATTTTTATTTTTCGAAATACATGAAACATTAAAGCTAAATGTGCTAAATCATTTGGCATATTTCATTTTGAGCGTTGGCTTTCTACAACTTTTAGCTAAATTAATTCTTTTAAATAATTTCAAATTGAAATTATGGTATTTTTTTTAAATATTTTCTGTAAATTGAAAATCATCGTCAAAAAAATGTTTATAGCATTTAATATTTAATTATTTCATATTTAATATTAAAATCTAAAATCAATATTTATAGAATATTTTATTATTTTCAAATACATGAACATTAGCTCAGTGTGCAAATCGATTTTCAATTTGACGTTTAGAGCGTTATGCTTCTAAACTCATTTACTAAAATCTGATTTTCACTTTATAATTCCAATTTTATGAAAATAAGAAATTTGATTTTGAAGTATAGGTATATTTATCAAAACAGAACTGAATACTCAAATAATAAATAAGTTTAATATATTAACATTTTAATATTAATATTTTAATATATTAAATCTATAAATAATATTTATTTCGACGTTTAATTGAGTTCTAAAACTCATTTTTACTAAAATTAATTTTCATAAATAGAATTTACGATTGAAATTTTGAAGAAATTATGATTTTTGAGTTATAAAATAAAATTAAAAACGAAATGCCTTGTCAAATGCAAATAGTTTTATAGCATTTTAATATTATATTATTTATTTAAATCTAAATCTAAAATCATTTTATAGAATATTAATTTCGAATAAATAAGTAAAATGTAATATTTTCAATTGTTTTAATTAGTTTCAAAACATTTAGAATCTTGTTTTATTTTAAATTTTAATAATAAATGCAATTTATGATTTTTGATATTAAATTTATCTAAAAAATAGTTTTCAAAATCCTTGAAAATCCTTAATCGTCAAAAATGCAATAAAATCAAGTTTTATAGCATTTTTGAATTTTATAAATTATTTACATATTTTTAAAAACCCATTAAATCATAAAATCAATATTTTTAAGAATATTTCATATTATTTTCGAAAATAATGAAACATTAAAGTCAGAAAAATTGTAAATCGATTTTATTATATTTCGACGTTTTAGACGTTTGGTGTTTTCGCAAACTCATTAGTAATATTAATTTTACACTTAAATGAATTTATGAATTGAAATTTATGGGAAAAGTAGAAAATTATGATTTTCTTTTGAAGCTTATATAGGTATATTTTATCTAAAAATAGTTTCAGAAAATCCTTGAAATGCTTAATGTCAAAATAATAAAATATATAGCATTTAATATTATAATATTTAATATTTAATCATTAAAATCTATAAATCAATATTTTTATAGAATATTCATTATTTTCGAAAATAATGAAACATTAAGCTAGAATGTGCTAAAACATTATATATTGACGTTTTAGAGGTTTGATGTTTTCTAAAACTCATTTTTGCTAAATACTGATTTTCACACTTTAAATAGAATTTCTACTGCAATTGAAATTATGGAAAGTAAAAATTATGATTTTCTTAGAACACTTAGGTATATTTTATCTAAAAATAGTTTTCAAACTTAAAATGCCTTATGTCAAAATGCATAAATACATTTAATTTATATATTCATTTTAAAATCATTAAACTATAAAAAATTTATGAATATTAATATTAAATAATGAAACATTGTCAGAAAGTTAAATTTTAAAAATCCCATTAAAAATCTATAAAAATCAATATTTTATAGAATATTTCATATTATTTTCGAAAATACATGAAACATTAAAAAGCTCAGAAAAATGTCTAAAATCGATTTTATTGCATATTTGACGTTTTAGAGCGGTTTGAGTGCTTTTCGCAAAACTCATTTTTAGCTAAAATACTTAGATTTTCACACTTTTAAATAGAATTTCTACTGCAATTGAAATTTATGGGAAAAGTAAGCAAAATTTTATGATTTTCTTTAGGAAGCTTACTTATAGGTATATTTTATCTAAAAATAGTTTTTCAGAAAACTTGAAAATGCCTTGAATCGTCAAAATGCAATAAAATCAGTTTTATAGCATTTTTAATATTTATTAATTATTTACATATTTTAAAAATCCCATTAAAAATCTATAAAATCAATATTTTTATAGAATATTTCATATTATTTTCGAAAATACATGAAACATTAAAAGCTCAGAAAATGTGCTAAATCGTATTTTATTGCATATTTCGACGTTTTAGAGCGGTTTGAGTGCTTTTCTGGCAAAACTCATTTTAGCTAAAATACTTAGATTTTCACACTTTTAAATAGAATTTCTACTGCAATTGAAATTTATGGAAAGTAAGCAAAATTTTATGATTTTCTTTAGGAAGCTTACTTATAGGTATATTTTATCTAAAAATAGTTTTTCAGAAAACTTGAAAATGCCTTAATCGTCAAAAATGCAATAAAATCAAGTTTTATAGCATTTTGAATATTTATAATTATTTACATATTTTTAAAAATCCATTAAAAATCTATAAAAATCAATATTTTTATAGAATATTTCATATTATTTTCGAAAAATACATGAAACATTAAAAGCTCAGAAAATGTGCTAAAATCGTATTTTATGCATATTTCGACGTTTTAGAGCGGTTTGATGCTTTGCAAAACTCATTTTTAGCTAAAATACTTAGATTTTCACACTTTAAATAGAATTTCTACTGCAATTGAAATTTATGGAAAAGTAGCAAAATTTTATGATTTTCTTTAGAAGCTTACTTATAGGTATATTTTATCTAAAAATAGTTTTTCGAAAACTTGAAAATGCCTTGAATCGTCAAAAATGCAATAAATAGTTTATAGCATTTTGAATATTTATAATTATTTACATATTTTTAAAAATCCATTAAAAATCTATAAAATCAATATTTTATAGAATATTTATATTATTTTCGAAAATACATGAAACATTAAAAGCTCAGAAAATGTGCTAAAATCGTATTTTATTGCATATTTCGACGTTTTAGAGGTTTGATGCTTTTCTGCAAAACTCATTTTTAGCTAAAATACTTAGATTTTCACACTTTTAAATAGAATTTCTACTGCAATTGAAATTTATGGAAAAGTAAGCAAAATTTTATGATTTTCTTTTAGGAAGCTTACTATAGGTATATTTTATCTAAAAATAGTTTTTCAGAAAATCCTTGAAAATGCCTTAATCGTCAAAATGCAATAAAATCAAGTTTTATAGCATTTTAATATTTATAATTATTTCTATTTTTAAAAATCCCATTAAAAATCTATAAAAATCAATATTTTATAGAATATTTCATATATTTTCGAAAATACATGAAACATTAAAAAGCTTAGAAAATGTGCTAAAATCGATTTTATTGCATATTTCGACGTTTTAGAGTGGTTTGAGTGCTTTTCAGCAAACTCATTTTTTACTAAAATACTTAATTTTCACTTTAAATAGAATTTCACTGCAATTGAAATTTATGGAAAAGTAAGCAAAATTTATGATTTTCTTTAGGAAGCTTTACATAGGTATTTTTACTAAAAATAGTTTTTCAGAAAATCCTTGAAAATGCCTTAATCGTCAAAAATGCAATAAAATAAGTTTTATAGCATTTTAATATTTATTAATTATTTACATATTTTTAAAAATCTCATTAAAATCTATAAAATCAATATTTTATAGAATATTTCATATTATTTCGAAAATACATGAAACATTAAAAGCTCAGAAAATGTGTAAAATCATGCATTTATTGCATATTTCGACGTTTAGAGCGGTTTGATGCTTTTCTGCAAAACTCATTTTTAGCTAAAATACTTAGATTTTCACACTTTTAAATAGAATTTCTACTGCAATTGAAATTTATGGGAAAAGTAAGCAAAATTTATGATTTTCTTTTAGGAAGCTTACTCATAGGTATATTTTATCTAAAAATAGTTTTCAGAAAACTTGAAAATGCCTTGAATGTCAAAAATGCAATAAATCAACGTTTTATAGCATTTTGAATATTTATTAATTATTTACATATTTTAAAAATCCCATTAAAATCTATAAAAATCAATATTTTATAGAATATTATATTATTTTCGAAAATACATGAAACATTAAAGCTCAGAAAAATGTCTAAAATCGTATTTTATTGCATATTTGACGTTTTAGAGCGTTTGAGTGCTTTTCTGGCAAAACTCATTTTTAGCTAAAATACTTAGATTTTCACACTTTAAATAGAATTTCTACTGCAATTGAAATTTATGGGAAAAGTAAGCAAAATTTTATGATTTTCTTTTAGGAAGCTTACTCATAGGTATATTTTATCTAAAAATAGTTTTCAGAAAACTTGAAAATGCTTAATCGTCAAAAATGCAATAAAATAAGTTTTATAGCATTTTTAATATTTATTAATTATTTACATATTTTTAAAAATCCCATTAAAATCTATAAAAATCAATATTTTTATAGAATATTTCATATTATTTTCGAAAATACATGAAACATTAAAAGCTCAGAAAATGTGCTAAAATCGTATTTTATGCATATTTCGACGTTTTAGAGGTTTGAGTGCTTTTTGGCAAAACTCATTTTTAGCTAAAATACTTAGATTTCAACTTTAAATAGAATTTCACTGCAATTGAAATTTATGGAAAAGTAAGCAAATTTTATGATTTTCTTTAGGAAGCTTACTCTAGGTATATTTTATCTAAAAATAGTTTTTCAGAAAATCCTTGAAAATGCCTTGAATCGTCAAAAATGCAATAAAATCAACGTTTTATAGCATTTTGAATATTTATTAATTATTTACATATTTTTAAAAATCCCATTAAAATCTATAAAATCAATATTTTATAGAATATTTCATATTATTTTCGAAAATACATGAAACATTAAAAGCTAGAAAATGTAAAATCGTATTTTATTGCATATTTCGACGTTTTAGAGCGGTTTGAGTGCTTTTCTGCAAAACTCATTTTTAGCTAAAATACTTAGATTTTCACACTTTTAAATAGAATTTCTACTGCAATTGAAATTTATGGGAAAAGTAAGCAAATTTATGATTTTCTTTTAGGAAGCTTACTATAGGTATATTTTATCTAAAAATAGTTTTTCAGAAAATCCTTGAAAATGCCTTGAATCGTCAAAATGCAATAAAATACGTTTTATAGCATTTTTGAATATTTATAATTATTTACATATTTTTAAAAATCCATTAAAAATCTATAAAATCAATATTTTTATAGAATATTTCATATTATTTTCGAAAAATACATGAAACATTAAAAGCTCAGAAAATGTCTAAAATCGATTTTATTGCATATTTCGACGTTTTAGAGGTTTGATGCTTTTCTGGCAAAACTCATTTTTAGCTAAAATACTTAGATTTTCACACTTTTAAATAGAATTTCTACTGCAATTGAAATTTATGGGAAAAGTAAGCAAAATTTTATGATTTTCTTTAGGAAGCTTACTCTAGGTATATTTTATCTAAAAATAGTTTTTCAGAAAACCTTGAAAATGCCTTGAATCGTCAAAAATGCAATAAAATAACGTTTTATAGCATTTTAATATTTATAATTATTTAATATTTTTAAAAATCCATTAAAATCTATAAAATCAATATTTTATAGAATATTTCATATTATTTTCGAAAATACATGAAACATTAAAAAGCTCAGAAAATGTGCTAAAATCGTATTTTATTGCATATTTCGACGTTTTAGAGCGTTTGAGTGTTTTCTGCAAAACTCATTTTTAGCTAAAATACTTAGATTTTCACACTTTTAAATAGAATTTCTACTGCAATTGAAATTTATGGGAAAAGTAAGCAAAATTTTATGATTTTCTTTTAGAAGTTACTATAGGTATATTTTATCTAAAAAATAGTTTTCAGAAAACCTTGAAAATGCTCTTGAATCGTCAAAAATGCAATAAAATCAAGTTTTATAGCATTTTTGAATATTATATAATTATTTATATTTTTAAAAATCCATTAAAAATCTATAAAATCAATATTTTATAGAATATTTCATATTATTTCGAAAATACATGAAACATTAAAAAGCTCAGAAAATGTAAAATCGTATTTTATTGCATATTTGACGTTTTAGAGCGGTTTGAGTGCTTTTCTGAAAACTCATTTTTAGCTAAAATACTTAGATTTTCACACTTTAATAGAATTTCTACTGCAATTGAAATTTATGGAAAAGTAAGCAAAATTTTATGATTTTCTTTTAGGAAGCTTACTATAGGTATATTTTATCTAAAAATAGTTTTCAGAAAATCTTGAAAATGTCTTAATCGTCAAAAATGCAATAAAATCAGTTTTATAGCATTTTAATATTTATAATTATTTACATATTTTTAAAAATCCCATTAAAAATCTATAAAAATCAATATTTTTATGAATATTTCATATTATTTTCGAAAATACATGAAACATTAAAAGCTCAGAAAAATGTGCTAAAATCGTATTTTATTGCATATTTCGACGTTTTAGAGTGGTTTGAGTGCTTTTCAAAACTCATTTTAGCTAAAATACTTAGATTTTCACACTTTTAAATAGAATTTCTACTGCAATTGAAATTTATGGAAAAGTAAGCAAAATTTTATGATTTTCTTTTAGAAGCTTACTCATAGGTATATTTTATCTAAAAATAGTTTTCAAAAATCCTTGAAAATGCCTTAATCGTCAAAAATGCAATAAAATAAGTTTTATAGCATTTTTAATATTTATATTATTTACATATTTTTAAAAATCCCATTAAAAATCTATAAAAATCAATATTTTTATAGAATATTTCATATTATTTTCGAAAATACATGAAACATTAAAAGCTCAGAAAATGTGCTAAAATCGATTTTATTGCATATTTCGACGTTTTAGTTTGAGTGCTTTTCTGCAAAACTCATTTTTAGCTAAAATACTTGATTTTCAACTTTTAAATGAATTTTACTGCAATTGAAATTATGAAAAGTAAGCAAAATTTTATGATTTTCTTTTAGGAAGCTTACTAGGTATATTTTATTAAAAATAGTTTTTCAAAAACTTGAAAATGCCTTAATCGTCAAAATGCAATAAATAAGTTTTATAGCATTTTAATATTTATAATTATTTACATATTTTAAAAATCCCATAAAAATCTATAAAATCAATATTTTATAGAATATTTATATTATTTCGAAAATACATGAACATTAAAGCTAGAAAATGCTAAAATGATTTTATTGCATATTTCGACGTTTTAGAGCGGTTTGATGCTTTCTGCAAACTCATTTTTAGCTAAATACTAATTTTCACACTTTAAATAGAATTTCACTGCAATTGAAATTTATGAAAAGTAAGCAAAATTTATGATTTTCTTTAGAAGTTATATAGGTATATTTTATCTAAAAATAGTTTTTCGAAAACTGAAAATGCTTAATCGTCAAAATGCAAAAAACAGTTTTATAGCATTTTAATATTTATAATTATTTACATATTTTAAAAATCCCATAAAATCTATAAAATCAATATTTTTATAGAATATTTCATATTATTTTCGAAAATACATGAAACATTAAAAGCGAAAATGTGTAAAATCTATTTTATTGCATATTTCGACGTTTTAGAGCGGTTTGAGTGCTTTCTAAACTCATTTAGCTAAAATACTTAATTTTCAACTTTAAATAGAATTTACTGCAATTGAAATTATGAAAAGTAGAAAATTTTATGATTTTCTTTTAGGAAGCTTACTCATAGGTATTTTATCTAAAAATAGTTTTTCAAAAATCCTGAAAATGCCTTAATCGTCAAAATGCAAAAATACTTTTATAGCATTTTAATATTTATTAATTATTTACATATTTTAAAAATCCATTAAAAATCTATAAAAATCATATTTTTATAGAATATTTATATTATTTTCGAAAATACATGAAACATTAAGTAGAAAATTAAAATCGATTTATTGCATATTTCGACGTTTTAGAGCGTTTGATGTTTCTAAACTCATTTTTAGCTAAAATACTTAGATTTTCACACTTTTAAATAGAATTTACTGCAATGAAATTTATGGAAAAGTAAGCAAATTTATGATTTTCTTTAGAAGCTTACTATAGGTATATTTTATCTAAAAATAGTTTTTCAGAAAATCTTGAAAATGCTTAATCGTCAAAATGCAATAAAATAAGTTTTATAATTTTAATATTTATTAATTATTTACATATTTTTAAAAATCCCATTAAAATCTATAAAATCAATATTTTTATAGAATATTTCATATTATTTTCGAAATACATGAAACATTAAAAGCTCAGAAAATGCTAAATCGATTTTATTGCATATTTCGACGTTTTAGAGCGGTTTGATGCTTTTCTGGCAAACTCATTTTTAGCTAAAATACTTAGATTTTCACACTTTTAAATAGAATTTCACTGCAATTGAAATTTATGGAAAAGTAAGCAAAATTTTATGATTTTCTTTAGAAGTTACTATAGGTATATTTTATCTAAAAATATTTTCAGAAAACTTGAAAATGCTTAAATCGTCAAAAATGCAAAAATAAGTTTTATAGCATTTAATATTTATTAATTATTTACATATTTTTAAAAATCCATAAAATCTATAAAATCAATATTTTTATAGAATATTTCATATATTTTCGAAAATACATGAAACATTAAAAGCTCAGAAAATGTGCTAAAATCTTTTATTGCATATTTCGACGTTTTAGAGCGTTTGAGTGCTTTTCTGCAAAACTCATTTTAGCTAAAATACTAATTTTCACACTTTAAATAGAATTTCTACTGCAATGAAATTTATGGGAAAAGTAAGCAAAATTTTATGATTTTTTTAAAGTTTCAAGGTATATTTTATCTAAAAATAGTTTTTGAAAACTGAAATGCTTAATCGTCAAAAATGCAATAAATCAAGTTTTATACATTTTAATATTTATAATTATTTACATATTTTTAAAAATCCCATTAAAATCTATAAAATCAATATTTTTATAGAATATTTCATATTATTTCAAAAATAATGAAACATTAAAAAGCCAGAAAATGCTAAAATCGATTTTATTGCATATTTCGACGTTTTAGAGGTTTGATTTCTAAACTATTTTTAGCTAAAATACTAATTTTCACACTTTTAAATAGAATTTCTATGCAATTGAAATTTATGGAAAAGTAAGCAAAATTTTATGATTTTCTTTTAGGAAGCTTACTCAAGGTATATTTTATCTAAAAATAGTTTTTCAGAAAATCTTGAAATGCCTTAATCGTCAAAAATGCAATAAAATAAGTTTTATAGCATTTTTTAATATTTATAATTATTTACATATTTTTAAAAATCCATTAAAAATCTATAAAATCAATATTTTTATAGAATATTTCATATTATTTTCGAAAATACATGAAACATTAAAAGCTCAGAAAATGTGCTAAAATCGTATTTTATTGCATATTTCGACGTTTTAGAGGTTTGAGTGCTTTTCGGCAAAACTCATTTTTAGCTAAAATACTTACATTTTCACACTTTTTAAATAGAATTTCTACTGCAATTGAAATTTATGGCAAAAGTAAGCAAAATTTTATGATTTTCTTTAGGAAGCTTACTCATAGGTATATTTTATCTAAAAATAGTTTTCAGAAAATCCTTGAAAATGCCTTAAATCGTCAAAAATGCATAAAATAACGTTTTATAGCATTTTTAATATTTATTAATTATTTACATATTTTTAAAAATCCCATTAAAATCTATAAAAATCAATATTTTTATGAATATTTCATATTATTTCGAAAATACATGAAACATTAAAAGCTCAGAAAATGTGCTAAAATCGATTTATGGCATATTTCGACGTTTTAGAGCGGTTTGATGCTTTTCAAAACTCATTTTTTAGCTAAAATACTTAGATTTTCACACTTTTAAATAGAATTTCTACTGCAATTGAAATTTATGGGAAAAGTAAGCAAAATTTTATGATTTTCTTTTAGGAAGCTTACTTATAGGTATATTTTATCTAAAAAATAGTTTTTAAACTTGAAAAGTTGCAAAATAAAATAACATTTTATAGCATTTTTTTAATATTTATAAATTATTTACATATTTTTAAAAAAATCCCATAAAAATCTATAAAAATCAATATTTTTATAGAATATTTCATATTATTTTCGAAAAATACATGAAACATTAAAAAGCTCAGAAAATGTGCTAAAATCGTATTTTATTGCATATTTGACGTTTAGAGCGGTTTGAGTGCTTTTCTGGCAAAACTCATTTTTAGCTAAAATACTTAGATTTTCACACTTTTAAATAGAATTTCTACTGCAATTGAAATTTATGGGAAAAGTAAGCAAAATTTTATGATTTTCTTTAGGAAGCTTACTATAGGTATATTTTATCTAAAAAAATAGTTTTTCAGAAAATCCTTGAAAATGCTTGAATCGTCAAAAATGCAATAAAATAAGTTTTATAGCATTTTTAATATTTATAATTATTTACATATTTTAAAAATCCCATTAAAAATCTATAAAATCAATATTTTTATAGAATATTTCATATTATTTTCGAAAAATACATGAAACATTAAAAAGCTCAGAAAAATGTGCTAAAATCGTATTTTATTGCATATTTCGACGTTTTAGAGCGGTTTGAGTGCTTTTCTGGCAAACTCATTTTTTAGCTAAAATACTTACATTTTCACACTTTTAAATAGAATTTCTACTGCAATTGAAATTTATGGGAAAAGTAAGCAAAATTTTATGATTTTCTTTTAGGAAGCTTACTTATAGGTATATTTTATCTAAAAAAAAGTTTTCAAAAATCCTTGAAAATGCTTTAATCGTCAAAAAATGCAATAAATCAAGTTTTATAGCATTTTTTAAAATTTATAAATTATTTACATATTTTTAAAAATCCATTAAAAACCTATAAAAATCAATATTTTTATAGAATATTTCATATTATTTTCGAAAAATACATGAAACATTAAAAGCTCAGAAAAAAGTGCTAAAATCGCATTTTATTGCATATTTCGACGTTTTAGAGCGGTTTGATGCTTTTCTGCAAAACTCATTTTTTAGCTAAAATACTTAGATTTTCACACTTTTAAATAGAATTTCTACTGCAATTAAATTTATGGGAAAAGCTAAGCAAAATTTTATGATTTTCTTTTAGGAAGTTACTATAGGTATATTTTATCTAAAAAATAGTTTTCAAAAATCCTTGAAAATGCCTTAAATCGTCAAAAAATGCAATAAAATCAAGTTTTATATCATTTTTAATATTTATTAATTATTTACATATTTTTAAAAATCCCATTAAAAATCTATAAAATCATATTTTTATAGAATATTTCAATTATTTTCGAAAAATAATGAAACATTAAAA
>WNWK01050957.1:0-12647 GCA_009830355.1 Cherax destructor
TAAAATGTGTTAGATAATTAAAAGAACTTTGGGAAAAATAGGGTTTTTTAGAGCCCCCAAAAAGCCAAAAAATTTTTTTTAGACCAAAGATTTTAAAATATAAAAGAAATATGTAATTTTTTCATTATGTGTGTATTATTTTTTTTTCTGTAACAAAAATTTTTCAGGTTCACAGATACAGTTAAAAAGATTATAAAATAGCAGCATATGTGTGGGAAAACCTAGGAAACCCAAACTTTGGGTTATGGGGTTTTGGAAACCTTTGGGTTTCTAGGTTTCAAAGGTAACATTTTGGGGGGTTTCGGTTCTCTAGGAAAACTTTGGGTTACCCCGGTTCTCTAGGATAACACTTTGGGTTATCCTGGGTTTCTAGGATAACACTTTGGGTTTCCTAGGTTCTCAGGTAACACTTTGGGTTTCCATTCTCAGGATAACATTTTGGGGGTTATCCTAGGTTCTCAAACACATATGCCTATGTATGTTTGTAACTATCTCTGATCCTGGTAACTTAGTTTCTGCGAAGGAAAAACAAATTCCCCTTTTTCCTCAAAGCATGAGGATTCTTGGGGAAAAAACCTGGGCTACAGAAATCACCTGATGCATTCCCCAAAAGGAGCAATAGCGATCCTTGCTGTCTTGAAGCCTGGTGCACTTTTCTTTTGCGCTGATATAAGTTTCATGTTGGCATTTTCTTCCAGAAAACACTTGTCTGTCAGCATTAAACACTTGTTGTGGCTCATAGCCACCCTTAGTAGGACCCCCACTGACTCAATGGTTTAACCTACTGCAGGCGACCGCGGGCTCAAAATTTTCCCCTCAGCGAATCGCGTAATATAAGGTTTCGTCGTGTTAGATAAAAATGTGCCCAATTCTTCAATCGCGTAATACCCAAAACGCGCAACATAAAGTCGTGCTAAATGAGGGTCTACTGTACCTCAAACTCCTCCTCTCCTTCCAACTTTCTACTTTGTATTGGACTGATGAAGCCACTGTGGACAACGTTTTCCTCAATAAAGATACTCAAGTGTTGCATATGTCTAATTTAACAACTTGTCGGTTCTTTGAACCATTCATCTACATTATAAAAGAAAATGATATAGTAGCCAATAATTTATTTTCTAATGAGTTTGTAAATGTTACAAGACTGAGTCAACAGATTGTGACCTGTATATACTATAAAAAAATCTCCTGGTAATTGTGTACAATATTTTAAGACTAGTAAAATTGTCATAATTTAGTTATACAGTGGACCCCGAGTAACGAACAAAATTCATTCCAGAAGCCTGCTCAAGTGCCATTACCGACAATTTCTCCTTAAGAAATAATGTCAAGTAGGTTAGTCCATTTCAGACCCCCAAAAATACACTTACAAAAGCACTTATATTTTTTTTTTTTTTTTTTTTTTAACAAAATGGCCGTCTCCCACCGAGGCAGGGTGACCCAAAGAAGAAATCCCCAAAAGAAAAACTTTCATCATCATTCAACACTTACCACACTCATACATAATCACTGTCTTTGCAGAGGAGCTCAGATACTACAGCTGAGAAAAGTCCCTCCAGCTGTCACTATCTCAGACCCCTCCTTTAAAGTGCAGGCATTGTACTTCCCATTTCCAGGACTCAAGTCCAACTAAATCAATTAACTGGTTTCCCTGAATCCTTCACACAATGTTACCCTGCTCACACTCCAACAGATCGTCATGTCCCAAAACCATTCGTCTCCATTCACTCCTATCTAACACGCTCACACATGCTTGCTGGAAGTCCAAGCCCTCGCCCACAAAACCTCCTTTACCCCTTCCCTCCCAACCTTTTCTAGGACTGACCCCTACCCCCCTTCCTTCCCCTACAGATTTATACGCTCCAAGTCATTCTACTTTGATCCATTCTCTCTAAATGACCAAACCACCTCAACAACCCCTCTTCAGCCCTCTGACAAATACTTTTAGTAACTCCACCCTTCCCTAATTTCCACATTCGAATTTTCTGCATAATATTTACACCACACATTGCCCTTAGACAGGACATCTCCACTGCCTCCAGCCTCCTCCTCGCTGCAGCATTTGCAACCCATGCTTCACACCCATATAAGAGTGTTGGTACCACAATACTTTCGTACATTCCCTTCTTTGCCTCCATGGATACTTACATAATTGTACGATTTCCAGGGTGTTCGTAACTCGGGGTCCACTGTATTAAGTTTTATCTTGTTTTGCTCTTAATTATTGGTTTTAATAAAACCATCAGGACCAACAGCTGGCAACAGCTGTCAATACAACCGTCAAGCAGAACTTGTGGCACTACAAATGGCGTATGTGAGAAGAAACCCTTACAGCTCATGTCTAAAGCTTCTCAAGCTGCCCCCCAAAGCAGTAAAATATATCACTACAAGACTTCTAAGGTCAGGTTTAAAGTATAGTGGTACTAAATTTTCATTATCATAATAATAATAATAATAATAATATCTTTATTTACTACAAGTACATGTACAAGGTATACAGGCTAGCTGACATCAATGACATACAGTGGTACCTTGCGTTTCAAACAGCTCCAACTCGAAAAATTATGTAAGTGTATTATTGTAAGTGCTTTTGTAAGTGTATTTTGGGGTCTGAAACGGACTAATCTAATTTCATTATTCCTTATGGGAACAAATTCGTTCGGTAACGGCACTCGAACAGCCTTTCTGGAGCGAATTATGGCGAAACTTGGGGTACCACTGTACTACTACATATAGAAGCCCCTTGTTATGCAGAGCATTTTGGGCAAATTAGGTCAGTTTTGTCTCAGGATGTGACCCACCAGTCGACTAACACCCAGGTACCCATTTTACAACCGGTGTAAGGAAACATAACCGATGTTTCCACCCCTTCGCCGGGAATCGAACCCGGACCCTCACCGTGTGAAGCGAGAGCTTTTGCCACCAGGCCAACTCCTCACAAGATACATTATGACTTTCTCTTGGTTATCTGCTTTTTTCATGACTCATTTTGATATGATGATGATCATCAGAATGCAATAACCATCTCATGGATGTTTAATTACTTAACCATTGCTTTTTTGGTTAGCGCAGATGTTTCTCTTTAACCCTTTCAGGGTTCACAGGCCAAATTTCAAAGTGTGCACCAGGATCCAAGAATTTTCAAAAAATATTTTTGTTATTTTTTCTTATCAAATGGTAGAGCATCTTTTTCTGAAGGTAATAAAACAAAAAGTACGAAATTTGATGGAAAATTGACGAAATTATGCTCTCGTGAATTTTGATGCGTCAGCGATATTTACACATCAGCAATTTTGCCAACTTTGACTCCCATTTTAGGCCAATTACATTATTCCAGTCGACCAAAATCTTAGCTATTTCGCTAGTATTACTTCTATTCTATCGATTGAGCACAAGAAATCGCCCAGTCAACTATTTCAACTACAAAATAAAGTGATCGGAAATTGGTAATTTAGCCAATTTAACACAAAGTTCAGAATATTCAAATTTCAAAATAGGGTGTAGAATAAACAATGCAGGTATTCCTGGCACTAAACTAACATTTCCTCTGTTCATTACTTACGTTTTCAGTCTTTACAAATGAATTCCATTTTGATTTTTTATTCAAACTAAAAAATGGAAGATTTACTGTTATGCAATATTTTAATAATTGTATAAATAATATCACCACATTTGTGAATGTATATTAGACCCACCAGCTGACGTGTATTAAACATGTGAGGTCATTTGTATAGTCTTGAACATTGGCAAAAATTTAACATTTCAGCTAATTTGAGCTCAGTTTCAAGCCATTTCCAGTATTAAAACCAATCAAAATCATCTCTATTTCTGTAATATATCTTCCATTCTATCAAATAAGACCAAGAAATCGCAAATACAACTATAAAAAGCATACGAAAAAACACTGCAAAATCGCTGTTTTAATAAAAAATTACGGTCTCAGTTTTTTTCTCTCATTATGCACTGTGTGCTGCAGGATTTGTTTTATGTGGTGCACACATATCTAGGCCCAAATTTACCGCTCACAGCTTATCTAAGTGAGCTGAGCTCATGGCGTAGAACTACTGATTGGACCCTCAACTCAAAGCCGTAGAACTACGGCACAGACCCTGAAAGGGTTAAAGTTTGAAATACAATTACTTCTTTGCCTTCTTCTTTCAACAAACTGGCTGTATCCTACCGAAGCAGGGTGGCCCATAAAGAAAAACAAAAGTTTCTCTTTTAAACTTTAGTAATACAGTGGAACCCCGGTTAACGAACACCCCGGAAATCGTGCAATTATGTAAGTATAATATTGTAAGTGCTTGTGGAAGTGTATTTTTGGGGGTCTGAAATAGACTAACCTAAATGACATTTTTTCTTAAGGAAGTAAATTTGTTCGGTAATGGCACTTGAGCAGGCTTCTGCAATGAATTTTTTTCGTTAACCGGGGTTCCACTGTATATACAGGAGAAGGAGTTACTAGCCCCTTGCTCCCGGCATGTTAGTCGCCTCTTACGACATGCTTGGCTTATGGAGGAAGAATTATCTTCCATTTCCCCATGGAGATAAGAGGAAATAAACAAGAAGAAGAACTAGTAAGAAAATAGAAGAAAACCCAGAGGAGTGTGCATATATATATGCTTATATAGTAGGTAGTAGGTTGGTAGTCAGCAACCACCCAGGGAGGTACTACTGTCCTGCCGAGTGTAAAACGAAAGCCTGTATTTGTTTTACATGATGGTAGGATTGCTGGTGTCTTTTTTTTATGTCTCATAAACATGCAAGATTTCAGGTACGTCTTGCTACTTCTTCTTACATTTAGGTCACGCTATGCAAACATGTACACGTTTATGTATACACACTCATCTGAGTTTTCTTTGATTTTATCTTAATAGTTCTTGTTCTTATTGCTTTTCCTTTCGTATCCATGGGGAAGTGGAATAAGAATCTTCCTCCGTAAGCCATGCGTGTTGTAAAACTCAACTAAAATGCCGGGAACAATGGGCTAGTAACCCCTTTTCCTGTATAGCTTACTAAAAAGAAAAGAAGAAAACCGTCAAAGTGGGATGTTTGAATGTGCGTGGATGTTGTGCGAATGATAAGAAAGAGATGATTGTAGATGTTATGAATGAAAAGAAGCTGGATGTCCTGGCTTTAAGTGAGACAAAGCTGAAGGGGTAGGAGAGTTTCAGTGGGGAGAAATAAATGGGATTAGATCAGGGGGTTTCAAATAGAGTTAGAGCTAAAGAAGGAGTGGCAATAATGTTGAATAATCAGTTATGGCAGGTAAAGAAGGAATATAAATGTATAAATTTATGCACCTGGAGAAGAGAGAAGTGTAGAGGAGAGAGAAAGATTTTGGTAAATGTTGAGTGAGTGTGTGGGGAGTTTTGAACCAAGTGAGAGAGTAATTGTGGTTGGGGATCTTAATGCTAAAGTGGGTAAAAATGTTGTGGAGGGAGTAGTAGGTAAATTTGGGATGCCAGGGTAAATGTTAATGGGGAACCATTAATTGAGCTATGTGTAGAAAGAGGTTTGGTAATAAGCAATACATATTTTATGAAAAAGAGGATAAATAAATATACAAGGTATGATATAGCACGTAAGGAAAGTAGTTTGTTGGATTATGTATTGGTGGATAAAAGGTTGATGGGTAGGCTTCAGGATGTACATGTTTATAGAGGGGCAACGGATATATCGGATCATTATTTGGTTGTAGCTACAGTTAGAGTAAAAGGTAGATGGGACAAAAAGAAAATGGCAACAGCAAGTAAAAGAGAGGTAAAAGTGTATAAACTAAGGGAGGAGGAAGTTAGGGTGAGATATAAGCAACTATTGGCAGAAAGGTGGGCTAGTGCAAATATGAGTAGTGGGGGGGTTGAAGAGAGTTGGGATAGTTTTAAAAATGCAGTATTAGAATGTGGGGCAGAAATTTGTGGCTATAGGAGGGTGGGTGCAGGAGCAAAGAGGAGTGAGTGGTAGAATGAAGAAGTAAATGGTGTGATAAAAGAGAAAAAGGTAGCTTATGAGAGGTTTTTACAAAACAGAAGTGTAAATAGAAGAGCAGAGTATATGGAGAGTAAAAGAAAGGTGAAGAGAGTGGTGAAAGAGTGCAAAAGAAGAGCGGATGACAGAATGGGAGAGGCTCTGTCAAGAAATTTTGCTGAAAACAAGAAAAAATTTTGGAGTGAGATAAACAAGGTAAGAAAGCCTAGGGAACGAATGGATTTGTCAGTTAAAAACAGAGTAGGGGAGTTAGTAGATGGTGAGCTGGAGGTATTGGGTAGATAGCGGGAATATTTTGAGGAACTTTTAAATGTCGATGAAAAAAGGGAGGCGGTAATTTCATGTACTGGCCAGGGAGGTACAACATCGTTTAGGAGTGAAGAAGAGCAGGATGTGAGTGTGGGGGAGGTGCGTGAGGCATTACGTAGAATGAAAGGGGTAAAGCAGCTGGAACTGACGGGATCATGACATAAATGTTAAAAGCAGGGGGGGGGATATAGTGCTGGAGTGGTTGGTATTTTTGTTTAATAAATGTATGAAAGAGGGGAAGGTACCTAGGGATTGGCAGAGAGCATGTATAGTTCCTTTATATAAAGGGAAGGGGGATAAAAGAGAGTGTAAAAATTATAGGGGAATAAGTTTACTGAGTATACCAGGAAAAGTGTATGGCAGGGTTATTATTGAAAGAATTAGAGGTAAGACAGAGAGTAGGATTGCAGATGAGCAAGGAGGCTTTAGAGTGGGTAGGGGATGTGTAGATCAAGTGTTTACAGTGAAGCATATATGTGAACAGTATTTAGATAAAGGTAGAGAAGTTTTCATTGCATTTATGGATTTAGAAAAGGCATATGATAGAGTGGATATGGGAGCAATGTGGCAAATGTTGCAAGTGTATGGAATAGGTAGTAAGTTACTGAAGGCTGTAGAGTTTTTATGAGGATAGTGAGGCTCAGGTTAGGGTGTGTAGGAGAGAGGGAGATTACTTCCCGGTAAAAGTAGGTCTTAGACAGGGATGTGTAATGTCACCATGGTTGTTTAATATATTTATAGATGGGGTTGTAAAAGAAGTAAATGCTAGGGTGTTGGGGAGAGGGGTGGGATTAAATTATGGGGAATTAAATGCAAAATGGGAGTTGGCACAGTTACTTTTTGCTGATGATACTGTGCTTATGGGAGATTCTAAAGAAAAGTTGCAAAGGTTAGTGGACGAGTTTGGGAGAGTGTGTAAAGGTAGAAAGTTGAAAGTGAACATAGATAAGAGTAAGGTGATGAGGGTATCAAACGATTTAAATAAAGAAAAATTGGATATCACATTGGAGAGAGGGATTATGGAAGAAGTAAATGTTTTCAGATATTTGGGAGTTGACGTGTCAGCAGATGGGTTTATGAAGGATGAGGTTAACCATAGAATTGATGAAGGAAAAAAGGTGAGTGGTGCGTTGAGGTATATGTGGAGACAAAAAACGTTATCTATGGAGGCAAAGAAGGGAATGTACAAAAGTATAGTGGTACCAACACTCTTATATGGGTGTGAAGCATGGGTTGCAACTGCTGCAGCGAGGAGGAGGCTGGAGGCAGTGGAGATGTCCTATCTAAGGGCAATGTGTGGTGTAAATATTATGCAGAAAATTAGGAATGTGGAAATTAGGAGAAGGTGTGGAGTTACTAAAAGTATTTGTCAGAGGACTGAAGAGGGGTTGTTGAGGTGGTTTGATCATTTAGAGAATGGATCAAAGTAGAATGACTTGGAGAGCGTATAAATCTGTAGGGGAAGGAAGGCGGGGTAGGGGTCGTCCTAGAAAAGGTTGGAGGGAGGGGGTAAAGGAGGATTTGTCAGCGAGGGGCTTGGACTTCCAGCAAGCATGTGTGAGCGTGTTAGATAGGAGTGAATGGAGACGAATGTTTTTTGGGACATGACGATCTGTTGGAGTGTGAGCATGGTAACATTTTGTGAAGGGATTCAGGGAAACCAGTTAATTGATTTAGTTGGACTTGAGTCCTGGAAATGGGAAGTACAATGCCTGCACTTTAAATGAGGGGTCTGGGATAGTGACAGCTGGGAGGGACTATTCTCAGCTGTCGTATCTGAGCGCCTCTGCAAAGACAGTGATTATGTATGAGTGTGGTGAAAGTGTTGAATGATGATGAAAGTATTTTCTTTTTGGGGATTTTCTTTCTTTTTGGGTCACCCTGCCTTGGTGGGAGACGGCCGACTTGTTGAAAAAAAACATAAATGTGTAGTGTGACCTAAATGTAAGTAGAAATAGCAAGACGTACCTGAAACCTTGCAGGTTTATGAGACAGAAAAAAAACACCAGCAATCCTACCATCATGTAAAACAATTACAGGTTTCTGTTTCACACTCACTTGGCAGGATGATAGTACCTCCCTGGGCAGTTGTTGTCTACCAACCTACTACCTAGAACTATGTACGTATATATATTGTACTTATCAGCCATGTACTATTAACTTTTGGGAGTGTGTTGGTCCTTGTAACCACTATTGTATATGAAATGCTATTGATGATATTCAAACAATACCTTAGTTTAAAAATTTATTTCTCATTGTCATCAATTGTGTAATTACAAGTATACTCATAATGTTCCATCTTCATTGTTTCATAGTGTGGGTTCCAGTGTAATATTTCCAGGCCTTAAAAATGTTAAGTAAACTCTCACCTTATAGGGCCATTACACTTCATTACATAATATCACTCATTGACATTTTATACACTTGTTAACCTTTACCAGGCCAGGTGTGCCTCATATTTGATTCTGCCATAGAGGGTATTTAAGAGGCACCTAAAATAAATAAACTTGACAAATGAACAAAAATATATATGTCTTAGAATTGCTTATATTATCAGAATATAGGTTGCAAATGTTGCAGTGTCTCAAATTTGATGCGTGGCCTGGTAAAGGGTTAATCACTAGCTGCCCAAATTAATATCCTCTCAGGCTTTTCCATACTAGGATTACTCGACAATCTTTCTCAAGTATGTCTTAAACATTGCAGTGTATGTGAAGCTCAACTAGTGGGACGTGCCTATAACTTCACTGTGGACTGGGGAGCAGCCCTCTACCAACAGTATGTTAATAAGGGTGATGAGTCATACCTTACTGAATATCTGGCTACATTTAGGCTTCTCCCTGAAGTTATGCTTGATGTAGTAAAGAAGTAAGTACAGTTTGATAATTATTTGAACCATATCTATATTGTATATGAAATATAATTTTTTGTATGTATGCTTGTTTTCTCCTGTATCTTTAATTTATCCTAGTTGGTGCAGTAAATCAGTTTCATATAAAAATTGATAGAATCTGCATAAAAGTTCGGACTCTCTTGAGAGAAGAGCGAATAGAGTAAATATGTCCAGCTGTTGGAGAGATGAAAAATGAAGTCAGTAAATTCTCTTATGAATTGGATAATCTGTATTAAGATGGTGGATAATTTGACAAAAAAGTTATTCTTATTATACAGGAGGGCCCCGCATTACAGCACTTCACTTTACTGCATTTCACTAATAGTACAGCGGTTTTCAGTTACAGTAGGGCCCCACTTATACGGCAGGTTAGGTTCCAGGCTAGTGCCTTAAAGCAGACATCGCCGAAAAGCAGAACGCCATTTTTTTCCACTTCTAAATGCATATAAATGCCAGACAACAAGCTTACATTAACTTATATTACGTTAGCAATAGCACTAGGCATTAAAAAACACAATAAAAAGTAAGATACTCACAGAGTACACTTATTACTTACTTAAAATAGTCTGTGAACCAATTTATGAAAAGATCAGTAGTCATCCAAGCTTTTGAATTGGATTTACAATAAACAGGGAGGCTACCTTTTGCATAGTTCTTTAGGGCCCTAGGATTCTCTGAGTGATAAATTATCATAGGTTTTAACTTGCAATCCCCAGCAGCATTAGCTCCTAGCATGTGTTAGTTGAAGACTCAGATGAGTCAAAGGGATGTTAGGAAGCATTTCTTCAGCCATAGAGTAGTCAGGAAGTGTAATAGTCTGGCAAGTGATGTAGTGGAGGCAGGAACCATACATAGCTTTAAGACGAGGTATGATAAAGATCATGGAGCAGGGAGAGAGAGGACTTAGTAGCGGTCAGTGAAGAGGCGGGGCCAGGAGCTAAGTCTCGACCCCTGCAACCACAATTAGGTGAGTACACTCTTGGGTTATCCTGGGTTCTCTACACATATGCTGCTATATGTAACTGTATTTGATGGCTATCTCAGCGATCAACATATACCTTGTTAGTAAGTTCATTCAGGTATACACAAATATATAGTTACATAGATTATCATACATAGCAAATATGCGTAGACAACCCAGGATAACCCAAAAAAGTCAGTTCACTGAGTTTAATCATTTCTAACTTGGCACTTAAAGTAAGAGGCTTACGACTCCTCTTTTTATCACAACTAAGCTTAGACGCCATAGTCAATGAGAGCCAACTAGTAAACGAAAGAGTAAATGAGAGAGAGAACGAGATACGGAGTTCAGACAAGGTAAAAAAACAAACTGAACAGGTAGTGGGCGATCACTCGGTCAGGCGAAATGAATGCGATTAATACGTGTCCACTTTTAGTTCATTCACATACGTTTGTAAGAGTTTGTGAGACTTTTACCTCAAAATAATTTTTTTTATTATAATAATAATTACCTCACAATACAAATACTCTTACATTGTGTACAAGTTAGTACAAAATAAACAAACAGCAACACTCCCATTCTCATGCAACACACTATTTTTAGAGTTAATGATAGTATTACCATTATTATTATCATAATAAAAAAGAAGTGCTAAACCCACAAGGGTCGTGAATAACTATATACAGTGGTACCTCGACTTACGATGGTCCCCAAACTCACCCTTGTATGTAAGTTTATTTTTTTAAATGCTTTTGTAAGTGTAATTTTGGGGGTCTAAAAGGACTAGTCTATTTTACAACATTTCTTAAGGAGATAAATTCGTTTGGTAATGACACTTGAACAGCATTCTGGAATGAAAAAATATCGTAAGTCGAGGTACCACTGTATAGAGTGAAGGCATATGAAAGGAATATTTTTCTACAGTTATCCCTCAGTGTTTGACTAGAGAAAACGTAATTCTTCTGACTTCTACAAAGTCGCTTGGTAAACAAATATCATATTTGTCAATTTTTATTCTGTGGGTGTATGCATCATGTTTATATGCTATGTAACGCGTTTTTTAAATTATTTTGAAGAAAATATCATAGATGAATTAATGAAAATGTCTATATTAACGTAAAATAAGACATTTAATGTGCCCAAGAGTGATTATTATTAATATTACGTAATGTTTTCCCTCCGCCCGGCAACACCGTAGCATATAAACAGCATGTTTATATGCTATGTAACATGTTTCTTTTATAATTTTGAAGAAAAAATCATAGATGGATTAATGAAAATGTCTATATTAACGTAAAATAAGACATTTAATGTGCCCAAGAGTGATTATTATTAGTATTACGTAATGTTTTCCCTCCGCCCGGCAACCATACCTACATAGCATATAACAGCATGTTTATATGCTATGTAACGTGTTTCTCATATAATTTTGAAGAATATATCATAGATGGATTAATGAAAATGTCTATATTAACGTAAAATAAGACATTTAATGTGCGCAAGAGTGATTATTATTAGTATTACGTAATGTTTTCCCTCCGCCCGGCAACCACACCTACATAGCATATAAACATAGCATATAAACAGCATGTTTATATGCTATGTAACATGTTTCTCATATAATTTTGAAGAATATATCATAGATGGATTAATGAAAATGTCTATATTGACGTAAAATTGGACATTTAATGTGCCCAAGAGTGATGATTACATAATAGAGAGATGTGCTCACGGAAAATGTAAACAAACCGGGTGGCGCGCGCCGTATCTGAAAGACCCTCGCTGTATACAAAAGTTTTGGTCATAATTTTAACTCGCCGTATGAATGGAACGCCGAAAGACGAAACGCCGAAAAGCGGGGGCCCTACTGTATAACCATTCTTCATTTATTCAGACTTCCTACAATAAATATATTCACCACTCACTACAAGCTAAAGATGAAAATATTTTAAGGTAAGTAATGTGTTTACTGTATATGCATATTTTAGGCCTAGTTCTATTGCTCACTTATATATGATAGTGTAAACATGTTATCAGGCTTTTATATGTACTTATTTAAAAGTGAAAAAAAGGCTATGTTTTACTTCAAAGCGATTTTTGCTTTACAGCAGTAGCACTGAACCTAACCTGCTGTATAAATGGAGCCCACCTGTACTATATTCAGAAGAGTACTGGGTGCTTCTCCATGAGGTGACAGTACTTACCTAAGTCTGGTGTTCCTTCCGGGGGATGGGGAATGGGGCGTGGTACTTGCATAAAACATTGAGCCAATCAATTGGACCTACCCTTCAGTTCCTTGGATCAAACCTGATTTTTGTATCTACAATTTTCAAGTTATTGTATGAGAATGGTGTGAGAAAATGCAATTGAAAGTACTATTTGTCATTCAATTGAAACTCAAGTAAGCTGAACAAAAACAAGATGGAGCAAAACTCAAAGTCACAACTGAAGGTTACAGTTTGACATAGCACTTTACAGAACATAAAGATTTGTTTT
>WNWK01050958.1:0-12646 GCA_009830355.1 Cherax destructor
ATTTTTGTTAAGGGCTTGACAAAGCCCCCGGAGGCGAAACGTTGCCACAATAAAATGTCTCTTTTTGCATTTGTGTCCTTTTACATATTGTCGGAAACCCTACCAATATTAATACATTAAAATATTTTTGTAAGGGCTTGACAAAGTTTGAAGATCAAAGCTCCACAAAAAAATGTCGAAATTAGTTGTACATGTCCCAACTACGGACATTGCAATAAAAAAATTATTTTTAACCGGAAACCCCGGACCAATTAGGACTAAATTTCTTTAAAAAAGGGAAAATAAAACACTAATTGAATTCTTTTTCTTTATTTTCGTATTTTAAACTAACTTCACAACTAACTTATACGTTAAAAGATATTAATATATAAACAAATATTAAAAAAATATAACACCCAAGGACGAAAGGTCCGTGGAAAAACTCCCCTAAAACTTACATTAAACTATTCGAATCTAACTTGATCTAACCTAAATGAAATAAAAAAAACTGATCATTGGTTTAGGGGGTTTTGTCCATTTTCCTTTTCCCAGTTGGGCTTTTTCGGGATGGATTATTTCTAGTAACCCTTTTGGCTGTCCCCGGGAAAAGTATGTTACTTTGGATTAAGGGTAAACCTCACTGAAATCAGGAAGATATTCATATCAAAATTTTTTGGGGCACTTTTTTTTGGCACTTTTGTTCACGTACTTGATGGCGTTTTTAAAACCCGGTCTTGACTTGAGATGGGTCTCCAGCTCATTGGCGATTTTGCGACGCTCGAGAAACCACATACTTCGCACTAAAATTTTTCTTCGAGTCGCTGCAGCTTTTTTGAAAACGATTAATCTTGACAGGAGACATTTTTTGAAGTATTATCACCATTATGGAAAATTACGCATCTTCGCAAGTAGTTGTGCAGATTTTTCGTCTGTCTGTATACTGGGTTGATCCAGGTTTGGCTTATTTCACTTTTTGTTGAAGGGGCCGATGATTTCTTGAAGAGTTAATGGTTCTGTAAAAATATCCGGGATACCAAAAAAACTTCGAAATGTATCTGACGGGAGCGTTTAAGTTTGCTGTATAGTCATGAGTTTTTTCCTTTGTATCAAGGGTGGTCAAAGTGACTTCTAGTTTTCTTGATCACTGACTGCATCTTGCTGAGGGACTAAGGGTTCTGTCACTCTGTTCGGGCTACTAGAAAAATATTCACACAAGAATCTGACGAAAGAATCGTCTTCATAATCCTCCTGCCCCTGTTCAGTGGTTCTGGCGATTTTTCCCAGTCCCCCGTCTGTCTGAAAGTCTGTTGTATCGCATTTTGAACCAGCCAACATTCCCGGGTGACGGGGGGAAATATCTAATGAATAGTTTACCAACTGGAGATGTTTGTTCGTTATATTGGGGGGACAATATTCTTGGGAAGGCGCAGCCTCAGATAGTCTGTTTCCTCTGCAGGAATGAAGCCCCGGGACCATGAATGGAGAAACCCTGGGCCCCGGGGGCATGGATTGCATCATTATAGAGCTACCGGGGGGAAACTAGACATAGTTTTTACGCAAGCTAATGAAAATAGAAACGCCAAACTTTGGGCTTTTAAAAACTACACCTCACCTTCATAACGGGGAAAAATACTGCAGCAGGCCTTTGACCAAAACAGGTAATTCTCAAATTCAACTTCTCATGCAAAATCTTCTGACCTATTTTAAAAATTTTCTGTCCCCCCATTTTTGTGTCTTAAATATTTGTCGGTATTGTATACTATCCATTCCTGTGTCTTTTTTTTATTTATCGGTACTGTATACTATCGTTTAAAACATCGTGTATACTGTTAAGAAAAATGTTTTTGTTATAGTTATGTTACCCTGTTAACCCTTATTGGTGTTTTGTAAGCCCAAATTTTAATATAAAGTATGGGGCCATTACTGAATTTTCTTTACTTACATACTTCCAAAAACATAAAAAAAAGGAGGAACACTGAGAGAGACTACTTTGGGAGGAAATTTTAAGGGGCCAAAGATAACGTGGGAAATTTAGTGGACTTTAACTTTAGTCAATTAATTTGGTCTTTACAGAGAATTTGAATCTAACGACTTTTTAAAATAGTTCAGGGTTGCTTTTTAAACAGTTTGTGACAGAACCTACAAGGGGAAATAACCTCTTGACTTGGCTGGCAAGCAAAAACCCCTTTTTAATAAATTTTGAAATTACACAGAAATCGGCTCAAGGCCCGTCAAAATTTTCTTTAATGGATGTATGATAGTAGGGGTAATTTAATATTTATCGGTACTGTAATATCTTTTATTCACATCGTATACTGTTAAGAAAACTGTTTTAGTTATAGTTATCGTTACCCTGTTAACGCATTATTGGTGTTTTGTAAGCCAATTGTAATATAACGAAAATAGGGGACCATTACTAAATTATCTTTATTTACTACTTCCATAAGAACAAAGAAAGGAGGAACATGATAGGCCTGTTGGCCCATACTTGGCAGGTCCTTCAAAAATCCAACCAACTAACAGAAAAACCTTCCCAAGAAGTTTGACAATTGTATTTACCACTTTAAGTCCTACTCATACCCAACCCCCGCACCAGAGACCGTTAAAAAAGTGGCAGCTCATGGCTTTGGGGGGAAAAGTGCTGTCATGGATCAGTATGGCTCACCAATAGGAAGCAGGTTTAAAAAGGGGTTTTAAAACCCCGGGGATCCAAAAAGTGGCGTTCCCACGGGATCAGTTTTGGGCCCGTTCTTGTTTAAAATAAAAACATATCAATGACCTTGATGGGGGAATTACTAGTGATATGAGAAAATTTCCCCGTTTCGAAGATGGTGGGAAAAAAAAAAAGGCCAATGTGACAACAATACACACACAACCCGCACATAAAAAAGAGAGGAGCTTGACGACTTTTCCCCCGGGAATCACAGATCGGATCAGAGATCACAGTCATCCCATTGATTGGTCTTCTTAAAACGTCTACCCTACGTCTAATTTTCATGTCCCCCCGGTTGAATCCTCCCATACACAACTTTCCCTTTTGGAATCTTACCCCTGGTTTTGCCTTGTTGATGCTTTCCATTACTTGTTAAATGCTCAAACTTCAGAACACCCGGACAATGTTTCCCTTTCCCCCCTTTTATTTTCCCCCTTTCCTTTTTTCCCTTGGGGTTTTCCTTTTTTTCTGTTCTTCTTTTCCCTTTTATTTTCCTTCTTTTTCCTTTTTTTCCCCTCTCGTACCCTTGGGGGCCGCTAGCCTCATAGCAGTGCTCCTTCCCATATGACTTTACTCTCTCCCTTTTCCTCCCTTTTTACTACTACCATCCCCAAATTACCCTACATTTACTCTCTTGTACCCCCCCCCTGTCTCCTGCCTATAAATCCCCTTTCCCTTTGTCTCTTTGTTAGTGTGACTTTGTAAATGGCCCAAGTCGGGCGAAACGTCGCAAGCTCCTCTTTTATATGTGGGGTTGTGTGTGTAAGGTGGGATAATTGATTCAAATGTAGATGTCAGGGAACTTCAGGAGGATTTAGACAAACTCAATACCTGGTCAGAAAAGGGCAGATGTTCAATGTAGATAAATGAAAGGTTCTGTAACTCGGGAGTGTCCATCCCCAAGCACTTATAAGATAAATAACGTAGAACTCAGCCATACAGATTGGAAGAGGACTTGGGGGGAATGGAAAACAGCAAACTTAAACCAAGACAGCACTGTCTAAGCGTACGTAATAAGGCTAACGGGTTCTGGGATTTATGTAATTGAATGGTTCGAAACCGACAAGTTGACCTCTTCTATGGCAGAAATGACATGTTTGGGGGGGGGGGGTTTCCCTTTTCCCAGGTCTGGGTGTGGGCACTGGCACCTGCAGTGGAGGGAGCTGTTAGGGCTTTTAAAATAGAAAAAAATTTAAGGGATGGGTTATGGGGGGAAAAAAGTGAAGTCCCAGTGTAGTAATGTTTAATTTTTGGGGGGAAATGGGAATAGGCAGAATAAGGTGGATATTGGAGAGTCAGTGGCACAGGGGAAAGG
Source organism: Cherax destructor (assembly GCA_009830355.1). Lineage (NCBI taxonomy): Eukaryota > Metazoa > Arthropoda > Malacostraca > Decapoda > Parastacidae > Cherax > Cherax destructor. Next base: position 4,008 of record WNWK01050958.1, read on the forward strand.
ACAGCAATAGGGATAGTGGAAAAAAAAAAAATGAACAAGAAGAGTAAAAGAAGGGGGGTTTTTAACATTTTTTTTTCTAATAGTCGTAGTGGGGAAATAAGATAGACGGTTTAATTGTTGGTGCAAGTAATATTGATGTTTTTTAACTAAGACGGGGTTTTTAAAAAGAAAAAAACAGGAAGCCTGCTGAATGTCACATTCAGGGTTTTTAAAAATTTTTTCCCAAAAAAAACAGAAGTATCGGGAAAAGGGGTGGGGTGGCACCCCATGTCCGTGATCATTTAAATTGTTGCATAAAAACGGTATAAAGTCTGAAATAATGCATACAGAGTCTGTCTGGATAGAATTTTCAGAGGGTGTGAAAAATTGATTTTAGGCGTGATATATCTTCCTCCAAACTTAAATAGGAACAAGGAAACTACTTTGGGAGAAATTGTTAAGGCCACAAGGCATGATAACGTAGTGATTCTAGGGGACTTTAACTTTGGTCAGATTTATTGGAATTTCTTGACAGGTAATTTAGAATCAAACGACTTTTTAGAAGTAGTTCAGGATTGTTTTTGGGCAGTTTGTGACAGAACATACAAGGAAATAACCTACTTGACTTGGTTCTGGCAAACAAGGAATCCTTGTTAATAATTTAGAAATTACAGACGAACTCGGCACGGCGACCACAAGTCAATTACCTTTAGCATTGAATGGATGTATGATAGTAGGGATAATTCAGTACCAGTCCCAGACTTTCGCTTAGCAGATTATAATGGGCTTAGAGAGCACTTATCAACTGTGGACTGGGGTAACAGAGAGCTATCAATATGACAGCTTTCTTAACACTATACAGGCAGCCAAAGAACATTTATCCCATATAAAGAAATTAGATCATGTAGAAATGACCCAAAATGGATGAATAATAGGCTCAAATATCTTTTAGGGCAGAAGAAAGGAATTTATAGGCGCATAAATAGAGGTGAGGGTCATCTTATAAATCAGTATACTGACATTAAGAGGACGTTAAAAACGGTATAAGAAAAGCTAAATGGGACTATGAAATTAAAGTTGCTAGGGATTCAAAACTAACCCAAAAAGTTTTTCAGGTTTATAGAACAAAAGTTAGGGATAAGATAGGTCCCCTTAAAAATAACTCTGGGCATCTTACTGACAAGGAGAATGATATGTGCTCTATTTTTAATAATTTTCTCTCGGTTTTCACAAAGGTAGACAATAATAATATCTAGTAATTAATTTTTATAGTGGCCCTGAAGAAGATCAATTATATAATATCACAGTCACTAGTGAAATGGTTATGAAACAAGTAGACCGACTGAAACAAAATAAATCGCTGGGCCCTGATGAGCTTTTGCAAGGGTTCTTAAGGAATGCAAAATGGAACTCTGTGAACCAATATCTAACATTTTTAATTTATCTCTTCAAACAGGTGTAGTGTCTGATATGTGGAAGATGGTAAATGTAATTCTTTTTTTAAAGCAGGGGACAAGTCACTACCGTCAAATTACCGCCCAATAAGCCTAACCTCAATTGTAGGCAAATTACTAAGTCAATTATAGCTGATATTATTGAAGCCAACTAACAACCATAATTTGATTAATGATACTCAGCATGGATTCACGGGGGGCCCGTTCCTGCCTATCTAATTTATTAACCTTCTTCAGTAAAGCTTTTGAGGCTGTTGATCACGATAAAGAATCCGAATTATTTATTTAGATTTTAGTAAGTCTTTTGATAGAGTACCACACCAGAGACTGTTAAAAGTGGCAGCTCATGGCATTGGGGGAAAAAATGCTGTCATGGATCAGTCATGGCTCACCAATAGGAAGCAGAGAGTGTGAATAAATGGGGTTAAATCCGAGTGGGGATCTGTAACAAGTGGTGTTCCACAGGGATCAGTCTTAGGCCCATTGTTGTTTATAATATATATCAATGACCTTGATGAGGGAATTACTAGTGATATGAGCAAATTCGCCGATGACACGAAGATAGGTAGGATATTGATTTTACTTAGCTCAGTGAGGACGTATCTAGTGTACTCTCTGTGGACTGAACCACTTTGCTATGGGAAGACTTTTCTACTGTGCTTCCGTTCTTAGCTACCTGAGATTGGATGATGGCTTCCCTCGACTACGAGCAGCTATATCTCCAAATGAATGAGGAATAAACGGAAACTAGAGGAGAAATTCAACGATTGAAGGGTATATGCAAGGATTATCCCGGAACAATGTCGCCGATGACCACACTAAAGAATGGATGCTAGTCGGATCTGAAGGGGCGAAGTTGAAGTTGAAGAAGGTCAGGAGACTGCTGTGAAAACCAGGAACTCTTTTTCCTTGTTATCAGACGAATGTGAAGACATCCCAGCGAAAACCATCTCTACAAAGACCGTCGAGAACGTCAGAACACCGCCAGTTGAGGTAAGAACATTGTTTTTGTTGGGGATAGTCAGATTAGGTTTATGGATAGGGAATTTTCTCTTAAGGATAGGAATAGGAGGCAGAGGGTATGTTATCCTGGGGCTCGGATGAAGGATATTGTTAGCCGTCTGGACGACATCATGAGAGGTAATGGGAGCAATCCTATTATCTGTCTCAGTGCTGGAGGCAACGATGTTGGCAGGCGTAGGAGTGAGGAGCTGATTAGCAGCTATAGGTCAGCAATAGACAGAATTAGGAAGAAGGTGGGAACCCTGTCATATGTGGTATTTTGCCAAGGAGAGGAGATGGAAATGAATGGTTGTCCAGGGCAATTGGTGTCAATTGCTGGCTGGACAAATACTGTAAGGAAAATGCAGTAACATTCATTGACAACTGGGACCTCTTCTATGGCAGAAATACATTATGCCAGGGATGGGGTTCACTTTTCTAGGTCTGGGGTGCGGGCACTGGCACCTGCAGTGGAGGAACTGTTAGGGCTTTAAACTAGAAAAGTTAGTGGTATGGGTTATGGGAGGAAAACAGTGAAGTCCCAGTGTAGTAATGTTATAAATTCTAGGAAACTAGTAATATGCAGAATAAGGTGGATATTGGAAAGCCAGTGGCACTAGGTGACAAGAACAGTAATAGGTATAGTGGAAAAACAGAAATGAGCAGGAAGGGTAAAGAGAAAGGACGGTCATTAAATGTATATTACACCAATAGTCGTAGTGCTAGGAATAAGATGGACGAGTTGAGATTAGTTGCAAGTACGGGTAATATTGATGTTTTTGCAATAACTGAGACATGGTTTAATATGAAAAATCGGGACATGCCTGCCGAATGTCACATTCAGGGTTTAAATTGTTCCAAGTAGACAGACGTATCAGGAAGGGGGTGGGGTTGCACTCTATGTCCGTGATCATTTAAATTGTTGCATAAAAACGGTATAAAGTCTGAAATAATGCATACAGAGTCTGGATAGAATTTTCAGAGGGTGTGAAAAATTGATTTTAGGTGTGATTTACCGTCCTCCAAACTTAGATAGGGAACAAGGAGACTACTTTGGGAGAAATTGTTAAGGCCACAAGGCACGATAACGTAGTAATTCTAGTGGACACTAACTTTAGTCAGATAAATTGGAATTTCTTGACAGAGAATTTAGAATCTAACGACTTTTTAGAAGTAGTTCAGGATTGCTTTTGAAGCAGTTTGTGACAGAACCTACAAGGGAAATAACCTACTTGACTTGGTTCTGGCAAGCAAGGAAACCCTTGTTAATAATTTAGAAATTACACAGGAACTCGGCTCAAGCCACCACAAGTCAATTAAAAAAAAAAATACCTTTAGCATTGAATGGATGTATGATAGTAGGGATAATTCAGTAACGGTCCCAGATTTTCGCTTAGCAGATTATAATGGAGTTAGGAACACTTATCAACTGTGGACTGGGGTAACAAAGAGAGCTATCATAATGACAGTTTTCTTAACACTATACAGGCAGCCCAAAGAACATTTATCCCATATAAAGAAATTAGATCAAGTAGAAATGACCCAAAATGGAAGAATAATAGGATCAAATATCTTTTAGGGCAGAAAAAAGGGAATTTATAGGCGCATAAAAAGAGGTTAGGGTCATCTTATAAATCAGTATACTGACATTAAGAGGATGTTAAAAGGGATAAGAAAAGCTAAACAGGACTATGAAATTAAAGTTGCTAGGGATTCAAAAACTAACCCAAAAGTTTTTCAGGTTTATAGAACAAAAGTTAGAGATAAGATAGGTCCCTTAAAAATAACTCTGGGCATCTTACTGACAAGGAGAATGATATGTGCTCTATTTTTAATAATTATTTTCTCTCGGTTTCACACAGGAAGACACTAATAATATCCCAGTAATTAATTTTTACAGAGGCCCAGAAGAAGATAAATTATGTAATATCACAGTCACTAGCAGAAATAGTTATGAAACAACTAGACCGACTGAAACAAAATAAATTGCCAGGCCCTGATGAACTTTTGCAAGGGTTTTTAAAGGAATGCAAAATGGAACTCAGTGAACCATTATCTAACATTTAAATTTATCTCTTCAAACAGGTGTAGTGTCTGATATGTGGAAGATGGCTAATGTAATTCCTATTTTTAAAGCAGGGGACAAGTCACTACCGTCAAATTACCGCCCAATAAGCCTGACGTCAATTGTAGGCAAATTACTAAGATCAAGTTTTAGCTGATATTATTAGAAGCCATCTAGATTACCATAATTTGATTAATGATACTCAGCATGGATTCACGAGGGGCCGTTCCTGCCTATCTAATTTATTAACCTTCTTCAGTAAAGCTTTTGAGGCTGTTGATCACGATAAAAAATTCGATATTGTTTATTTAGACTTTAGTAAGGCTATTGATAGAGTACCGCACCAGAGACTGTTAAAGAAAGTGGCAGCCCATGGCATTGGGAGAAAAGTGTTGTCATGGATCAGTCATGGCTCACCAATAGGAAGCAGAGAGTGTGCATAAATGGGGTTAAATTCGAATGGGGACTTGTAACAAGTGGTGTTCCACAGGGATCAGTCTTAGGCCCCTTGTTATTTATAAATATATCAATGACCTTGACGAGGAATTACTAGTGATATGAGCAAATTCGCCGACGAGACAAAGATAGGTAGGATATTTGATTCAAACATAGATGTCATAGAACTTCAGGAAGATTTAGACAAACTTAATTCGTGGTCAGAAAAGTGGCAGATGCAGTTCAATGTAGATAAATGCAAGGTTCTGAAGCTCGGGAGTGTCCATAACCCAAGCACTTATAAGTTAAATAACGTAAATCTTAGCCATACAGATTGCGTGAAGGACTTGGGGGTGATGGTAAGCAGCAACCTTAAACCAAGACAGCAATGCCTAAGCGTACGTAATAAGGCAAATAGATTACTGGGATTTATATCAAGAAGTGTTAGCAACAGAAGTCAAGAGGTGGACCTGACTTAACTCAGTGAGGTCGTGTCTTGTGTACTCTCTGTGGACTGAACCATCTTTGCTCTGTGAAGACTTTTCTACTGTGCTTCCGTTATTAGCTACCTGAGATTGGATGATGGTTTCCCTCGACTACGAGCAGCTATATCTCCAACTTAAGGCGGAATTAACGGAAGCTAGAAGAGAGATTCAACGTTTGAAGGGTATATGCAAGGATAATCCCCGGAACAATGTCGCCGATGATCAGACCAACGAATGGATGCTAGTCGGATCTGAAGGGACGAAGCTGAAGTTGAAGAAGATCCAGGAGACTGCTGTGAAAACCAGCAACTCTTTTTCCTTGTTAGCAGACGAATGTGAAGACATCCCAGCGAAGACCATCTCTACAAAGACGTCGAGACGCTGCAAGATAGTCGGGGGTAAGAACATTGTTTTGTTGGGACAGTCAGATTAAATTTATAGATATGGAATTTTGTCTTAAGGATAGGAATACAGGCAGAGGGTGTGTTATCCTGGGGCTGGGATAAAGGATATTGTTAGCCATCTGGACGACATCATGAGAGGTAATGGGAGCAATCCTATTATCTGTCTCAGTGCGGGAAAGGGGCAACGATGTTGGCAGGCGTAGGAGTGAGGAGCTGATTAGCAGCTATAGGTCAGCAATAGACAGAATTAGTAAAAAAGGTGGGAACCCTGTCATATGTGGTATTTTGCAAAGGAAGAGTTAGAAACGAATGGTTGTCCAGGGCAATTGGTGTCAATTGTGGCTGGACAAATACTGTAAGGAAAATGCAGTAACATTCATTGACAACTGGGACCTCTTCTATGGCAGAAATGACATGTATGCCAGGGATGGGGTTCACTTTTCTAGGTCTGGGGTGGGAGCACTGGCACTGCAGGGGGGAGGGAGCTGTAGGGCTTTAAACTAGAAAAAGTTAGTGGTATGAATTATGGGGGAAAACAGTCCCAGTGTAGTAATGTTAAATTCTGGGGAACTAGTAATAGGCGGGAATAAGGTGGATATTGGAAAGCCAGTGGCACTAGGTGACAAGGACAGTAAAGGTATAGTGGAAAAACAGAAATGAGCAGGAAGGGTAAAGAGAAAGGAGGGTCTTTAAATGTATATTACCCCAATAGTCGTAGTGCTGGGAATAAATGGACGAGTTAGATTGTTTCTAGTGCGGGGTAATATTGATGTTTTTGCAATAACTGAGACAGGGTTTTTAATATGAAAAATCAGGACATGCCTGCCGAATGTCCATTCGGGGTTTTTAATTGTTCCAAGTAGACAGAAGTATCGGGAAGGGGGTGGGGTGGCACTCTATGTCCGTGATCATTTTAATTGTTGCATAAAAAGGGTATAAAGTCTAAATATCACATACAGAGTCTGTCTGGATAGAATTTTCAGAGGGGTGAAAAATTGATTTTGGGGCGTGATTTCATCCTCCAAACTTAGATAGGGAACAAGAGAGACTACTTTGGGAGGAAATTTTAAGGCCACAAGGCACGATAACGTAGTAATTCTAGTGGACTTTCTTTAGTCAGATTAATTGGAATTTCTTGACAGAGAATTTAGAATCTAACGACTTTTTAAGAAGTAGTTCAGGATTGCTTTTTGAAGCAGTTTGTGACAAAACCCCTAAAAGGGAAATAACCTCTTGACTTGGTTCTGGCAAGCAAGAAACCCTTGTTAAAAATTTTGAAATTACACAGGAACTCGCTCAAGCGACACAAGTCAATTACCTTTAGCATTGAATGGATGTATGATAGTAGGGATAATTCAGTAACGGTCCCAGATTTTCGCTTAGCAGATTATAATGGACTTGAGAACACTTATCAACTGTGGACTAGGGTGACGAAAAGAGGTATCAATATGACAGTTTTTTAACACTATACAGGCTGCCCAAAAAAACATTTATCCCATATAAAAAAAATTGATCAAATAGAAATAAAAATGGATGAATAATAGGCCAAATATCTTTTAGGGCAGAAGAAAGGAATTTATAGGCGCATAAAAAGAGGTGAGGGTCATCTTATAAATCAGTATACTGACATTAAAAGGGACGTTAAAAAAGGGGGTAAGAAAACCATACAGGACTATGAAATTAAAGTTGCTAAGTTCAAAAACTAACCAAAAGTTTTCCAGGTTTATGGAACAAAAAGTTAGGGATAAGATAGGTCCCCTTAAAAATAACTCTGGGCATCTTACTGACAAGGAGAATGATATGTCTCCATTTTTTAAAAATTATTTTCTCTCGGTTTTTCACACAGGAAGACAAAATATCCCAGTAATTAATTTTTTCAGAGGCCCAGAAGAAGATAAATTAGTAATATCACAGTCACTAGCGAAATGGTTATGAAACAACTAGACCACTGAAACAAAATAAATCGCCGGTCCCGATGAGCTTTTGCAAGGGTTCTTAAGGAATCAAAAAAAGAACTCTGTGAACCATTATCTAACATTTTAATTTATCTCTTCAAACAGGTGTAGTGTCTGATATGTGGAAGATGGCTAATGTAAAATTTCCCATTTTTTAAACAGGTGACAAGTCACTACCGTCAAATTCCCCCAATAAGCCTGACCTCAAATGTAGGCAAAACGACAATTTATCGAATTTTTAAAACCTCTAGATAACCATAATTTGATTAATGATATCAGCATGGATTCACGAGGCCCTTCCGCCATCTAATTTATTAACCCTTCAGTAAAGCTTTTGAGACTGTTGTCCCATAAAAAAAATTATATTTTTTTTAAACTTTATGGCTTTTTATAGAGTACCCCCGAACTGTTAAAAAAATGGCAGCTCATGGCATTGGGGGAAAATGCTGTCATGGACGAGTATTCCCTGGAAGAAAGGGGTTTCTTAGGTTAAATTGAATGGGGACTTGTAACAATGGTGTTCCACAGGGGTGTCTTAGGCCCGTTTTATTTTAAAATATATCAATGACCGACAGGGCTAGTGATATGAGCAAATTCGCTGACGAGACGAAAATAGGTAGGAAATTGATTCAAAAAGATGTCATGAACTTGGAAGATTTGACAAACTTAATTGTGGTCAAAAATGGCAGATGCAGTTCAATTGATAAAAAGGGGTTTTGAAGCTCGGAGTGTCCAAAAACCAAACTTTAATTAAATAACTAAAACTTAGCCATACAGATTGGTGAAGGCTTGGGGGGGGATGGAAAGCAACCTTAAACCAAAAGAATGCCAAGGCTAAAAGGCAAAAATTTTGGGTTTTT
>WNWK01050959.1:0-12646 GCA_009830355.1 Cherax destructor
TTGCCTGCTGGATTACCGCAGCGAGGCACAGGACTGCTGGTGTGGCTTTCACAGTGGGCATTGTGTGCAGTCCTTGCATTGTAAAAATGTATTATGTTTAGTAGCCACTAAAGTAGTTAATGGTTACACCTTTCAGATGTGGATATGGTATAATCTGGGAAGGTTCAGTGGAGCCATGAAAATTTGCAGATTGCCATGTTGTATGTCACCCTGTTGTAAATAACAGTAAAGTGAAGAGTAGTTGTGGTGCTGGGAAATATATAATACTTCTAGTAGTCTTGCATTCACCTTTAGGCTAAGGTACCTTTTACTAGCCATATCCTGAGGGACACGGCTAGCTTTTGTGAGACTTCGTCTGGAGGTGGGGGTGTTATGGGGCTATAAGACCCAACATGTATTGATATAATTAAGTAACATGAATACCTAATTATATTGAATTGATCATAATTTTGCTTAATGAGGTTTTCAGGTCAGGCCACCCTTAACCTTTTCGGGGTCGGTGCCGTACTAGTACGTTTTACGAGCAGGGGTTGGTGCCGTACTAGTACGCCTAAATTCTAGCGGCTTCAAATTAAGCAGGAAACGGCTGGTAGGCCTACATATGAAAGAATGGGTCTATGTGGTCAGTGTGCGCAGTATAAAACAAATCCTGCACCACACACTGCATAATGAGAAAAAAAAAAACTCCAGCCGTTTTTTTCGTTTAAAACAGCGAATTTGCAGTCTATTTTCGTATGGTATTTATTGATGTATTCTCGTTTTCTTGGTCTCATGTGATAGAATGGAAGATATATTAAAGAAATAGAGATGATTTTGATTGGTTTGACAATGACAAGTACCTTGAAATTGAGCTCAAAGTAGCAAAAATGTTCAATTTTCGCCGATGTTTAAGAGTAAACAAATCACACCATGCGTCCAATACACATCAACTGGCGAGTCTAATATTCTTGCACAAGTGCGCTGATATTATTTATACCATTTTTACAATGATGCAGTTGTATACATAACAGTAAATCTTCTATTTTTTGTGAGAATAAAAATTCAAAATGGAAAGCAAAAGTAATGTAAGAGGGGCCTGGAGATGTGACTAATGAACTGAGAAGATGTTATTTTAGTGCCAGGAATGTCTGCTTTGTTTATTCTGGACCCTATTTTGAAATTGGCATCATTTGAAATTTGTGTGAAATTGGCCAAATTGTCATTTTCTGACCACTATTTTGGGTAGTTGAAATTGGTAAATAGGCAGTTTCTTGTACTCAATCAGTAGAAGAAATGAAGTTCTAGCGAAATAGCTATGATTTTAGTGGACTGGAACATTGGAATTGTCCAAAAATAGGGCTCAAAGTGGGTGAAATTGCCGATGCGTAAACATCTTCGAGATCGATAATTTCCAGAGCATAATTCCATAAGTTTTCATTCAAATTTCAAACTTTTGGTGTCGTTATGATCTGAAAATGATTCTCTATCATTTCATAACAAAAAATTATTATTTTTTTTTCCAAAAAATTTTCGACCCTGAGAACGTGTTTCCGAGAAGCTGAATTAACTTGATTTTCTCAATATAATAGGTTATAAATACACACATTTAAATAAGTAGTTTATAAAATTGCATGTATCATTGTAAGTAAATAAGATGTATTGTGGGTACATGTGTAGAGTGTGCAAATCGACTGTCTTTTGTTTTGTGTGTTTTGAAGAGAGAGAGAAGTCCTCCCTCTTCCCAAGATGGCTGCAAGGTAGAACTGGTGGTGGAGACTGGGCTTTGTTGATATGTTTCTGGGCAGAATGGTGTGCCAGAAGTAAGGGAGATATGTGTTAAATTGAAGCAGCCAGCATAACCTATGAGTTATAGTGTGTCAAGACACTGAGGGTAGGAGTGATGTGGAGAAAATGGGGTGTTAAGAGTGGAAGTGGACCATGCCATGTGACTTGGAGATGCTAGTTACATTTGACTGCTATGGTACATGTTATTATGATTGTAAGATCTGTATATATGTATATCTATGAATATATATATGATATTTTTGTAATTGTGGTTTAAATAACCCAGTGAGAGGATTAGTGGTTTTCAGATACAGCAGAGAATCATGAGTGTATCACTAGACAATAAGACCTTACTGTTACTGTTATTACTACCCCCACACTAGTACATGTAGGAGAACCTTGATGATAAAGTAAGGGAAAATAACATAACAGTGCTTCCCTTAATTATTATTAATAAAATAATAATAAGAAGAAGAACAAGAGAATAATAATATTAGGTGACCATGGGTAATGTTGGGTGTAAGCAGCCATCCATGCCTGTATGTCTGATTCTGCCCAGGAGTGCACCTCAGGACCTTGTGGTAGTGAACATAACACTAACAGCAGCAGGAACTACAGTGGTCCCTCGGTTTTTGCCGAAAATTCGTTCCAGAATGCTGCTCAAGTGCCATTACCGAACGAATTTACTTCCTTAAGAAATAATGTCACGTAGGTTAGTCTATTTCAGACCCCCAAAAATACACTTGCAACAGCACTTACGAAAATACACTTACATAAATGTTCGAGTTTGGAGATGCACGAAAACCGAGGGACCACTGTATATACAAAACATCTTAAAGATATCTAAAGCTTCTAACTGGACATACTTTCCCCTTCCTTGGAACTTTACTAACGTGTTGCTTCAGAGGGTGAGTTGATACTTGTCAAAGGTCCTTAACTCAAGAAACTGGAGCTATGCTACTACAGCTGGATGGCAAGACACCATGTAGACAAATACAGTAAAAAAGACGGCACAGAGCAAACCTTTATTTACAGACTACATTTCACTCTATGTAGAGCTTCATGATCCCCTTCCTTGGAGCAACCCTGATTGCCACATTTATGAGTTTATTACTTCCCTGTGAATATAAATAATACTAGTGGACTAACCTGTACATGAGGAATAGTTATAATATGCTGAGGTTTAAGAGTGTCGAAGTTATGTCTGTGAGCCAAGATGGCCGCCACAAGCCGCCCTTCTTCCTCCAGCAGCTTCAGCGAGTGACGTTCCTTACTTCTCAGTGGACCAAATGATCCCAGGTGCTATATAGGTGCCAGGTAAAAGCTCATCATCATAATATTCTCCTATTATATATCAAAATTTTACATGACAAACTATTTTAAATCAGTGGCCCATGTTAAGAACATTATTATTATTATTATTATTATTATTTTAAAAATGTGATTGTTTAAATTAAAATAAAAATCTATAACAAATCAACAAGAACAATGTGATGTACCTATGGCAGTACTGACAATTAAAGACTGAATACAAGTGGCATACACAAAGTACACAGTATATAATACCTTCACTTGCCAAGTACTTTATTACACTTATTAATACAGTATAATAATATTAATAGGTTCTCTACTATTCTTTTAGATTAAGTTAGGACAGGGATGGAGAAACTGTGGCCTTCTAGGGCATTAATTGCAGCCTTCTGAATGAATTATTTTTCTTGAAGTTATTATATAATAATTAACTTTTTACAAAATAACCAACATTTGGCAGTATATCTAATCAAAATTTCTTGAATGTGGCCTTATTAGATTACAGCTAAATTTAATGTGGCTTTCCAACACAAAAAGTTCCCACCATTGAGTTAGGGTAAAGATAAGGATAATTTTAATTTTCTACAAAGTAGGTGATATATCGATTTTCTCATTGTCACTAACATATGGAAAACAATATAATCTTATTCTCAATATCTGAAATCCTCACAATCATTAAAACATTGAATGTGTTACATTATGTTAACCCTTTGGGGGTCGGTGCCGTACTAGTACGTTTTATGCGCCAGGGTCGTTGTCATACTAGTACACGTAAATTCTAGCAGCCTCAAAGTAAGCGGGAAATGGCTGGTAGGCCTACATATGAAACAATGGGTCCGTGTGGTCATTGTGTGCAGTATAAAAAAAATCCTGCAGCACACACTGCATAATGAGAAAAAAAAACTCTTGACCGTATTTTTCGTTTAAAACAGCGAATTTGCAGTCTATTTTCGTATAGTATTTATTGATGTATTCTCGTTTTCTTGGTCTCATTTGATAGAATAGAAGATATACTACAGAAATAGAGATGATTTTGATTGGTTTTATAATGACAAGTACCTTGAAATTGAGCTCAAAGTAGCAAAAATGTTCGATTTTTGCCGATGTTCAGGAGTAAACAAATCACGCCACGCGTTCAATACACGTCAACTGGTGAGTCTAATATTCTTTCACAAGTGCGGTGATATTATTTATACCGGTTTTACAATGATGCAGTTGTATACATAACAGTAAATATTCTATTTTTTGTGAGAATAAAAATTCAAAATGGAAAGCAAAAGTAATGTAAGAGGGGCCTGGAGACATGACTAATGAACAGAGAAAATTTTATTTTAGTGCCAGGAATGTCTGCCTTGTTTATTCTGGACCCCATTTTGAAATTGGCATCGTTTGAAATTTGTGTGAAATTGGCCAAATTGCAAATTTCTGACCACTGTTTTGGGTTGTTGAAATTGGTAAATGGGTAGTTTCTTGTACTCAATCGATAGAAGAAATGGAGTTCTAGCGAAATAGCTATGATTTTAGTAGACTGGAATATTGGAATTGGCCAAAAATACGGCTCAAAGTGAGTGAAATCTCCGATGTGTAAACATTGTCGAGACCGATAACTTCACGAGAGCATAATTCCATAGTTTTCAATCAAATTTCATACTTTTGGTGTCGTTATGGTCGGAAAAAGATTCTCTATCATTTCGTAAGAAAAAAATATTTTTTTTTTCCAACAAATTTTCGACCCTGAGAACGAGTTTGGGAGAGGGCCTGTTGACCCCTAAAGGGTTAATATGCTATGTCTAGTTTTAAGTAGTGTGTAAGCATTAGGATTAGTTTGCCTGAAATGCCCCAGCATGTTAGTGGTTTTCTTTGTACTTAACATTATATAAAATGTAAATCACACACTGTAACCTTTGTATTTGTATACAACTAACAGACTTGGTTGACATAACTGGCACACTGTATGGAAAGTCCCAGGTTATGCAGAGCATCACAGGCAACCTAAGTTAATCTGTCCCTCAGGATGCAACCCATACTGTTGTAAGAAATTAATTTTTTATTTACCTATATAAAAAAATTATGTCATTCCTTTTTTTTTAACACGCCGGCTGTCTCCCATTGATGCAGGGTGACCCAAAAAAGAAACACTTTCACCATCATTCACACATAATCAGTGTCGTTGCAGAGGCGCTCAATATCCCAAACCCTTCCTTTAAAGTGCAGGTACTGCACTTCCCACCTCGAAGACTCAAGCTGGCTAACTGGTTTTCCTGAATTCCTTCACAAAATATTACCCTGCTCCACGAGCTTTATCAAACCTAGTCTTAAAACTATGTATGGTTCCTGCCTCCACTATGTCGCTTTCTAAGCTATTCCACTTCCTGACAACTCTATGACTGAAGAAATACTTCCTAACATCCCTTTGACTCATAGGAGTCTTCAACTTCCAATTGTGACCCCTTGTTTCTGTGTCCCCTCTCTGGAACATCTTGTCTCTGTCCACCTTATCTATTCCTCGCAGTATTTTATATGTCGTTATCATGTCTCCCTAACCCTCCTGTCCTCTAGTGTCGTCAGGCCGATTTCCCTTAACCTTTCTTCGTAGGACAATCCCCTTAGCTCTGGGACTAGTCTTGTTGCAAACCTTTGCACTTTCTCTAATTTCTTGACGTGCTTGACCAGGTGTGGGTTCCAAACTGGTGCTGCATACTCCAGTATGGGCCTGACGTATATGGTATACAGAGTCTTGAATGATTCCTTAGTGAGGTATTGGAACGCTATTCTTAGGTTTGCCAGCCGCCCGTATGCTGCAGCAGTTATCTGATTGATGTGTGCCTCAGGAGATGTGCTCGGTATTATACTCACCCCAAGATCTTTTTCTTTGAGTGAGGCTTGCAGTCTTTGGCCACCTAGACTATACTCTGTCTGCGGTCTTCTTTGCCCTTCCCCGATATTCATGTGTGTGTGTGTGTGTGTGTGTGTGTGTGTGTGTGTGTGTGTGTGTGTGTGTGTGTGTGTGTGTGTGTGTGTGTGTGTGTGTGTGTGTGTGTGTATTCTTACCTCTAGTGGTTGTAGGGCATGTCTGAGGTGTGTATACTTACCTCTAGTGGTTGTAGCGCATAGTATCTGAGATGTGTATACTTACCTTTAGTGGTTGTAGCGCATGTCTGAGGTGTGTACTATACATACCTGCAGAAGTCATAGAGCATGTTTGAGGTAGGTGTACCTACCTGCAGTAGTTGTAGGGCATGTTTGAGGTGGGTGTAGAGGAAGAGGTCAAGCTGAAGTGTTGCAGTGACCAAGGGCTGACAGGTGTCTGGAAGAGTCGAGGCAGCGAGCATGGCCGCTGCTTCCTTGTTTTTCTTCTCTTCACATGCCTATCACAGTGACATGCATTAATTCTTACTTATTATTTGTAACATAAGATAAAATGTGAAATTAAAATAAATAAATAATATACTAATCACAAAATTTATTTCCTTCATTCATTTTTTATAGATAAATCAAATCTCTCTTAAAAGAGACTTTGGATGAAGTATAACTTTAATGCTGATGAATATAACTGAATCCATGGAAAGGGATAACCACAGATCAAACCTTATATCTTCCCATTCCACTGAGGTTGTACGACCCCATCATATTCTGCACTTACCCATAATAAAGATAATAATACAGTGGACCCTCCGTTTTCACGTTTAATCCGTTCCAGAGAGATGGCAAAACTGAAACCATTTTCCCCATAAGAAATAATGGAAATTCAATTAATCCGTTTCAGACACCCAGGAGTATTAACAAAAAATAATTTTTTAGAGATTAAATATAGATTTACATACAGAAAAGAATGTCAAATAAATATAAAGCACTAATAACATGTATAAATGAACATTTAACATCACACTTACCTTTATTGGTGACTCTTGTTGGTGTATGGAGGGAGGCGAGTTTATTGTTTGGAGGCAAGACAAAATGCTTCAATATGACACTAATATCAGCTCTACAGCTTATTTATCTATCACAATTTATCTAATATGACATAATAAACAATATTAATAATATAGAAACTTGATATATACTCTAGAATGAATAAAATATGTCATTACGAATGTGAGGACTGGTGGTAGTGTGTTATTGTTGTTGGGTTCATAAGGGCCACTGACCATAAGCCGTACATATAGTTGTGGTGGTGGGTGGCAGCAGAAGCCATCACCACTATTCACACTGAAACAATGTACAGTGTCCCGATTACGTATTTCTTCGAACGTTAATGCCATTCAACAATTTATCTATAAAATGATTAAAATAGCTATCCTTTAGACCCAATTACATTTCAAACATTAAAAATAATACATAAAAGGTGTTTGGACCATCGTGCTACCACTGTACAACTTATAGAAATTTCACAATTTATATAAAATATATAATAAGTATTTACACTTATTGGAAGATGGTGGCAGAGGGCGGCGTTGGTCTCAGTGCCCCTATATTCCTCAAACAACAATGTAGGAGTTAAGTTTCGTGTCGTCATTTTTCTATCACTTAATCGCTTAACTTACTTGCTACACTGTTAATGCTACACTTTATCGCTGGCTGGTGCTATAGCCTTTATCAACTCCACTTTGGTATTTTGCTATGATTTCTTTCTTTAATTCTATAGTGTTCCTCACTTTCTTTACCAAAGGACTGGCACTAGGAGCTTTCTTTGGGCCCATGGTGCTTATTTAGCAGTCACACACAATAATCAAGGTCCAAAAACAATGGATTGTTAAGAAATGTTTTGTATGAACTCGCAGGATAATGTTCACTCAGCCAGAAACAATGCTACACTGCCTGAGAATGTGGGTGGGAGGCGGGCTTGCAGGCTTTGTATGCGCGCTGGGCACTGGACAGGTTCCATACCATCGACGAAAACGAAGCCAATATTTCCACGAAAAGTCAGCGAAAACTGAAATCGGCAATAACGGAGATACACGAAAACGGAGGGTACTCTGTAATAATAAATCAATTATTTCAATATGCTAAAAATGTTTAAAAGTTATGTAACAAATGTGGTACTCACAGCAGGATTATCATCATCAAAGTCATCATCACATTCTGCATTTAGGAAATCAAAACATTCCAATGCCGACTCTACCGAGAGGCTGATTTCTGAGGTATTACTGTCTCGTCTACTGCGACAGTTCTGAAAACATAATTTAGTGTTAAGATGCTCAAAAGGCCTCAGCCTTGAAGACAGTATCAAAACAATTGTTGAAGAGAAGAGAAAGGAATGACAAAATTAATGCTAGCATACAATTCATTTTATTGAGAAGAATGGGGATTCAATCTACTGATGATAAAGGTGCTAAGCACTTAAGTTAGTATCCCAGCGGAAAGTGTCATTAAGCAGAGAAAGGTCTGAGTTTTTTTTTTTTGTCTTCATTTTAAATTACATTCTGGTAATGTTCATCAAAGCAGAAATCAAAAGTACAAAATAAAATGTTTGCTTTCCCAACAAACTGAAATATAATTTAGAATTCATGTTTAACCCTTTGAGGGTTGAGACCCCTGCTCACAAATTTGCTCTCAGAGTTGAAGAATTATAAAAAAAAAATATTTTTTCTTATGAAATGATAGAGAATCTTTTTCCAAATGTAATGAAACCAAAAGCACGAAATTTGATGGAAAACTTACAGAATTATGCTCTCATAAAGTTAGCGGCCTCAGAGATATTGACACATCGGCGATTTCACCCACTTTAAGCAATATTTTGGGCCAAATTCATTATTCCAGTCAACCAAACTCATAGCTGTTTAGCTAGAAAAATATTTTAGTCTATCGACTGAGTACAAGAAACTGCCCATTTATCCATTTCAACTACCCAATAAAGTGATTAGAAATTACTAACTTGGCCAATTTCACACAAAATTCAAGAAAAGCCAATTTCAAAATTGGCCCCGGAATAAATAATGTAGACATTCCTGGCACTAAAGTAATATTTTCTCTGTTCATTTGTCATGTCTCTACACCCCTCTTATATTACACTTGCTTTTCATTTTGATTTTTTATTCACACAAAATAGAAGATTTACTGTTATTCAGACTATTGAATAATGGTAATAATTGTATAAATAATGTCAGTGCATTCGTGAGTGCATATTAGACCAGCCAATTGATGCGTATTGGATGCGTGACATGTTTTGTTTACTCTCAAACATCGGCAAAAATCTAACATTTCGCTACTTTGAGCTCAATTTCAAGCTACTTTTAGTCTGTAAACCATTCAAAATCATCTCTATTTCCATAATATGTCCTGCATTCTATCAAATGAGATGAAAAACTAAGAATATAACCATAAAAACCATACAAAAATACACTGCAAAATCAATGTTTTACACCAAAAACACAGTTGCAGCTTTTTTTTCTCATTATGCACTCATGCTGCAGGACTTTTTACTGTGCACACTGACCATGCAGACCCATTCTCTCATATGTAGGCCTACCAGCTTTCTCCCACAAGAGCCACTAGAATTTTCGCTAGTGTTATGGGACCGACCCTACTTCAAAGCCGCAATTTTATGGAACCAACCTCGAAAGGTTAACAGTTGTTCCAGAAGACTGTATAGCAGGTCCTTGAATAACATCATTTTGTTCAACATTGTTTTGTTATAACGTTGTTGAGAAAAAATCAAATGAATACAATAGACACAAATTATTGTAAAATAAAAATTTGCAAGTACGTATACAATAATCATACAAATGCATGACAATAAACGATGCGGAACGAAAACGCTCAGTGAGTCCACCATATTTGTTAATTTTTGTTTTTGAACTGTGTAGTGATAGGAGGTGCTCCTTACAATCTTTGGTTTGCAAACATTTTTTCCTTGATTTAACCCTTTGACTGTCACAACCCCTAATCCTGAGGTGTCTCCTGTTGTCGCAAAATTTTGGAAAAAAAAAAATTCTTATGAAATGATAGAGAATCTTTTCCCGATGGTAATGACACCAAAAGTAGGAAATTTGATGGAAAACTTATGGGATTATGATCTTGCAAAGTTAGCAATGTCGGCGATATATACGGATCGGCGATTTCGCTGATTTGAGCCCTGTTTACGGCCAATTCCATTGTTACAGTGACCAAACTCGTACTATTTCTTTAGAACTCCCTTTGTTCTATCGATTGAGTACAAGAAACCACCAATTTACCAATTTCAACTACCCAATAAAGTGGTCAGAAATTGGCAATTTGGCAAATTTCAAGCAAAATAAAAATGATGTCAATTTCAAAATAGGGTCCAGAATAAACAATGCAGGTATTCCTGGCACTAAAATAAGATTTTCTCTGTTCATTAGTCATGTCTTTTGGCCCCTCTTATATTACTCTTGCTTTCTATTTTGATTTTTTATTCACACAAAAAATAGAAGATTTACTGTTATGCAGACTACTGCATTATTGTAAAAATGGTATAAATAATATCAGTGCACTTGTGTAAGAATATTAGACTCACCAGTTGACGTGTATTGGACGAATGGCGTGATTTGTGTACTCTTGAACATTGACAAAAATTGAACATTTCCACTACTTTGAGCTCAATTTCAAGGTCATTTTCATCATGAAACTAATCAAAATCATCTCTAGTTCTGTAATACGTTTTCCATTCTATCAAATGAGACCACGAAAAAGAGAATATGTACAACCATAAATACTATACGAAAATACACCTCAAAGTCGGCATTTTAACCCTTAAACTGTCCACACGTAGATATACGTTCACGTGCGTACTGCTCCGAACGTAGATCAACGTTTTATTTTTCATTCCTTCAAATTTAGTGCGATAGGCCTGAGTCGCCTAGACAAGAGAGAATGGGTCTGCGCCCTCAGTGTGCGCAGTATTAAAAAAATCTGGGACTACTTAGTACCTTGTGGGAGCACCAGTTCAATTGAGTGCCAGCTAGAGCAAATAGTGTGGCAAACACCAGGGATTCAATGATGTCATGTAGCATTAACACTCCCCTTATAAGAGGAAAGTAAAAATAGGTTAGATAAATACATGAGTGGCTGTGAGTTGGACCTGACTAGCTTGTGCTACTAGGTCTGATGCCATGCTCCTTCCTTCAGAGGATGTGACCTGACTAGGTGGGTCATTGGTCTAAGCTGGGGGTGACATGGACCTGCCTTGCATGGGCCAGTAGGCCTTCTGCAGTGTTCCTTCTTTCTTATGTTCTTATGTATTCGGCAGGCTGGCTGGCTTTGACTGTCTCTGGCTGTCTCTCTATCTGTCTATAACTCTGTCTATCTGTTTATATCTGTATCTGTCTATATGTTTGTCTGTCTAAATCTTTGTCTGTCTATATTTTTGTCTGTCTTTATGTTTGTCTGTCTATATCTTTGTCTGTCTATATCTTTGTCTGTCTATATATCTATCTATATGTCCTATATCTCTGTCTCTCTCTCACATGTACACATAAGTACAGTTATTATACATAGTGTAAATTACCTAGGATAACCAAAAAATTCCAGGCAAAGTGCTATACAATGCTTGTAGATATAAGACAAAATAAGCATGACTGGCAAGTAATACGCATCGTCACTTCTGCATCGTGTATAATACTTGTTGGCTTACGAGACACACTCTGAGACTGAGACAAGCAGACGGAAAGACACACACAGGCAGACAAAAAGACAGATAAGCAGAGTTAGACAGACATAAGCAGAGCTAGACAAACAGACAGATACAGATAGACAGAGAGACAGACATTGAAAAAGGGATGGTTCCCTCCAGCACTGCTGACATTTATCAAATGTCACTGGGCTGTCAAGAGTTATCTGACACTTGTCAACACACCATTCTTCAAGGAGTTTCATATATAATCCAGGATGTCTAAAACATTGCTGGGACCTATAAATACTTTGTATATATTTATAGACATTAGTAAATGACCAAGGCTTGTGAAACTGTTCACCTGTTGGTGTGATTGTGACTATTTCAGTACATAATATTAGTGTTAGAACAAAGATTGGCTATGAAATCACAAGAACTATTGTAAAATGTAATTATCAGAACATAAAAATTATATAAATTAAAATAAAAAATAGAAAAAAAGTATATCGGCAATACTTCTGCAAGCGGCAGGACTTGATGTTGCCGTCACGTGAGCATCCAGTACCAAATTGGCGGACTTATATCTCGGTAAGTACTGGCCCTAAAAATTTTTTTAGCCTATCCTGTTTATAAAAATGTGCTCTTCATTTAAATTTTTTTTTTTTTTTTTTTTCAAAATATTCAAAGCAATACGCACTGCATGATGCAGGATTTTTTTATACAGCGCACACTGACCACACAGACCCATTCTCTCATATGTGGGCCTACCAGCTTTCTCCCGCTTGATTTGAAGCCGCTAGAATTTTTGAGTATATATATACATCCAAAACAGTGGCTCGTAAGACGTATATATACAACCAAAACAGTCAAAGGGTTAACTCTGTTGCAATGAGTGCTAAAAGTGCATTGTGCATCCCCTGATGTCTGTAGCCACAAACAGAGAAAAGTGTGACATTAGAAACAAAACTAGGTTTTGTTTCTAATGTCATCATCAAACCT
>WNWK01050960.1:0-12646 GCA_009830355.1 Cherax destructor
GGGGGATGTTACATCGCCTGCCGAGTCTTTTGCTTTCGTAGGGAGTGATTTTTGTGTGCAAGTTTGGTACTAAGCCCTCGAGAATTTTCCACGTATATATAATAATGTATCTCTCCCGCCTGCGTTCTAGGGAGTACAGGTTTAGGAACTTCAAGCGTTCCCAGTAATTGAGGTGGTTTATCGCACTTATGTGTGCCGTGAAGGTTCTCTGCACATTTTCAAGGTCAGCAATTTCACCCGCCTTGAAAGGTGCAGTTAGTGGGCAGCAATATTCCAGCCTAGATAGAACAAGCGATCTGTAAAGTGTCAACATGAGCTTGGCATCCCTGGTTTTGAAGGTTCTCATTATCCATCCAGTTATTTTTCTAGCAGATGTGATTGCTACGGTGTTATGGTCCTTGAAGGTGAGATCCTCTGATATGATCACTCCCAGGTCTTTGACATTAGTTTTGCCATCTTTATTATGCTTTTATCTATCATATCTGAATAAATGGTATAAGCAGATGAAGTTTATTAGTAATAATAGTGTCAGCATTAGACATATTGTGGCCGAGGACCATGCTGTTGATGAAGCCAATTCTCGTCCCTGCCTCAACTCTTGACTCCCCCTACTATGCAATAGGTCCTCCCACACTGTAATGATGTTCAGTGGTAAATTTAGTGTATTAGAAAGAAAATTAGACAAAGAAATAAAAAATATATTAAAATTCACCTCACGTTCACGAATATAATTACTTCGAGCGTCATTACAAGACATGTTCAAATAGCTATAATTTGCTATAGAAACATCGTATTACCTCAATTACTGGGAACGCTTGAAGTTCCTAAACCTGTACTCTCTAGAACGCAGGCGGGAGAGATACATTATTATATACACGTGGAAAATCCTAGAGGGATTAGTACCAAACTTGCACACGAGAGTCACTTCCTACGAAAGCAAAAGACTCGGCAGGCGATGTAACATCCCCCCAATGAAGAGCAGGGGTGCCACTAGCACGTTGAGAGACAACACAATAAGTGTCAGGGGCCCAAGACTGTTCAACTGCCTCCCAGCTTACATAAGGGGGATTACCAATAGACCTCTTGCTGTCTTCAAGCAGGCACTGGACAGACACCTAAAGTCGGTACCTGATCATCCAGGCTGTGGTTCGTACGTTGGACTGCATGCCGTCATCAGTAACAGCCTGGTTGATCAGGCCCTGATCGACCAGGCCGTGGGGGCGTTAACCCCTGGAACTCTCTCTAGGTAAACTCCAGGTTCAATGGGATTTTCACCAAAATGTTGCCAGATTCTTAAATATTTTTCTGTAAACAAAACTCATTTTCCATATTTTTCAATTTATTTTCTTATCCGCGTGCCGCGTACACTCAACCCCTCCCTCAAAGGCAATGGGGTTGGACAACAACTCTCCATGGGTCCTGAGAGAAGGAGCAGAGGCGCTGTGTGTGCCACTAACAACAATCTTCAACACATCTATCGAAACAAGGCGACTACCTATGGTGAGAAAGACAGCAAATGTCCCAATTTTTAAGAAAGGAGACAGACATGCAGTACTAAACTACAGACCAGTGTCACTGACATGTATAGTATGCAAAGTCATAGAGAAGATAATCAGGAGAAGACTGGTGGAGCACCTAGAAAGGAATGAGCTTTTCACGACAACTAGCACAGTTTCAGGGAAGGGATATCCTGTGTCACAGTCCTACTGGAGTTCTTTGACTAAGTGATGGCAGTAAGGCAAGAGAAAGAGAGGGGTTGGTAGATTGCATTTTCTTTGACTGTAAGAAGGCTTTTGACATAATTCCACACAAGAGATTAGTGCAAGAGTTGGAGGACCCGGCAGGTATAACATGGAAGGCACTGCAATGAATCAGAAAGGCAACAGCGAGTCATGGTATATGACGAGGTGTCAGACTGAGCGCCTTTGAGGAGCAGGGTTCCACAGGGGTCAGTCCTGGGACTGGTGATATTTCTGGGAAGGGACTGACTCAGAAGTATCCCTGTTTGCAGACGATGTGAAGCTAATGAGAATTCAGTTGGACGAGGATCAGGCAGGACTACAAAGGGATCTGGATAGGCTGCAAGCCTGGTTCAGCAAGTAGCTTGTAGAGTTTAACCCCACCAAGTGTAAAGTCATGAAGATCAGGAAAGGAAAAAGAAGTCCACAGACAGAGTACAGTCTGGGGGCCAAAGATCGTAAACCTCACTCAAGGAAAAGGATCTTGGGGTGAGCAAAATATGGAACACATCTCCTGAGGCACAGATCAACCAAATAACTGCTGCAGCATATTGGCGACTAGCAAAACTAAGAATAGCGTTCTGACACCTCAGTAAGGAATCGTTCAGGACTCTGTACCCATTGTATATCAGGCCCATACTAGAGTATGCAGCACCAGTTTGAATCCCACACCTGATCAAGCACGTCAAGAAATTAGAGAAAGTGCAAAGGTTTGTAACAAGACTAGTCCGAGAGCTAAGGGCATATCCTACGAGGAGAGGTTAAGGGAAATCTCCCTGACGACACTGGAGTACAGGAGAGAGAGGAGGGACATGATAACAACATATAAAATACTGAGAGGAAATGACAATGTGAACAGAGACAGGACGTTCCAGAGATGAGACACAGCAACTGGAAATTGAGGACTCAGATGAATCACAGGGATGCTAGTAAGTAAGTAAGTAAGTTTATTCAAGTATACACAAATACAGTTACATAGAATTATCATACATAGCAGCATATGTGTAGAGAACCCAGGATAACCCAAAAAAGTATTTCTTCAGTCAAAGTTGTCAAGAAGTGGAATAGTCTAGAGAGTGATGTAGTGGAGGCAGAATCCATACATAGCTTTAAGAAGAGGTATGATAAAGCTCGTGGAGTAGGGAAAGAGTGGACCTAGTAGCGACTAGTAAAGAGGCGGGGCCAGGTGCTATGACTCGACCCCTGCAACCACAATTATGTGAGTACACACACACATCGGCAAGTTCCTTTGACAAACACACACCCACTTTAATAATACACACACACACACACACACACACACACACACACACACTACACACACACACACACACACACACACACACACACACACACACACACACACACACATGTCTATACAAAGTTTACAGATTACAGAAGCTAGAGCATTCTAACAGGATAAAACAAAAAATTGGATCTCAAAAGGGAGGATGTAGTGGCAAAGAATCCGATGATGGCTGGTCTAAGGAAGAATGGACAGAAAGACTCAACAGTAAAATAAAACACGAATGGGACAAAAGGCTAAGTGAACTTTGCAGTACAATGGTGGAGAAGATATATTCCTGGATGAAGAACTAGAAGTACTGAAGCAGGATATAAAGACGAGGACCGAAAGTAGCAAAATGATGGAAATAGAAACATCAGCCGACATCGAGGGAACTGATGGAGAGGAAGGAGCTCAGAAATCTCTCGTATAAATTATATCAGGTCACTTGGGTGTCCGAGAGATGATAAGGAAAACAACAAAGAAGATGCTTAAATCTGATCCAGAGATATAGAGGGACAAGAAACGGGAAGAGAGGTAGAGGTCAATAATTATTCATGAGCTTCAGGAGGCTGAAGGGAAGAAGAGACTGAGAGCATTATTGCAATAACAGGAGAGAAGGACATGTCCAGGGCAACAAATTTTCGGAAGTGGGGATATTTGAGGGAAAAAAATCGCCTAGTCAGATTGGCATTCACGACAGAAAGGGTACAGAACAGGATACTACAACAGAATCCGCTGTTATAGGACCCCCGAGAATGTCGGCACGTGTACTTCGACCTCAACAGAACACAAAAAGAACAACAACAACTAAGAGTGAGTGTAAGAAGACACCAGTGGAAGGAAAGAGAGACAGGGCAGGCATTGACAGATAGGAAAGCTCAGTCTCAGGGAGACTAAACACAAATGTTCACAGATCTCCCTCAACCCCTACCACCCCATACCAACCAAACACAATAACTGGAAACAAACCACACTCCACAGCTCCCCCCCACAAAGTACTAATACCACAATCATAGCAGCTTTCCATAATATCCTGCCCTGCTTTCCACCCCCCCAGTCCCCACCAACCCCTCCCTCCTGAAATACAGTATACTGAAAATGATGCTGAAGGTATAGTACACAAACACTGATGGAATAACAAGATTGAGGACTGGCAAGAATGAATCACTGAAGCATCCCCGGACATCAAAGCACTCACGTAGGCAAAGTTCATTGGGATGTTAACAGATGCAATCTTTCAAAATGGATATCAGATCCTGGGGAAACCAGTCGAGTTTTGAAGAAATGGGAGGATTGGTAGGAAGTTTCAGACAGGGGATTCCAAAGGTGCTGATAGCAGTGATGTACAACCCACCACTGAACAACAAGAGACCAAGACAAGAGTACAATGAGAGCAATAGAGCAATGATGGATACACTAGCTAAGGTGGCCAGAAGGGCCCACATGGATAGGGCAAAGTTTCTCGTCATGGGGGATTTCAATCAAAAGGAGACTGACTGGGAAAACCAAGAGCCATGTGGGGGACCAGATGCTGAGACAGTATTAGAAAACATAATGCACAAACATGTTATTGATACAACCAGAGAGAGAGAGAGAGAGAAGATGACGTTCCAGCAAGACTGGAACGTTTCAGACATATGGGATATTATACAAGAAATGCTAGTGATCACGTGGTCCTGAGTTTCGAATACCTTGTAGAGTTAACAGTGGAGGATGAAGCAGCACGATAAGGACGGGAGAAGCCAAACTTCAAAAAAGGGGACTACACAGGTATGAGGTAATTGCTCCATGAGGTGCAGTGGGAAAAATAACAAGTGGGAAAGACAGGGAGGCAGAGAAGTTCATTCCAAGGGGAAACAGAAAAAAATGTAAAGACCAGAGTGAGCCCATAGTTTACCTGGAGGTGTAAAGAGACCAAAGTCAGGTGTGCTAGAGCATGGAAAAGTATAGAAAACAAAGGACTCAAGAAAACAAGGAGATGAGCAGAAGATACAGAAACGAATCTGGAGGGATAAGGCGAGAGGCCCAACAGCAATACCAGAATGACATAGCATCAAAAGAACATCTGACCCAAACTTGTTGTACAGTCACATCAGGAGGAAAACAATAGTCAAGAACTGGTTAATCAGACTGAGAAAGGAAGGAAAGGAGCTCACAAAGAGTGACCACAAGGATGTGAAGAGCTTAAAACACAAGATTTAGAGAGGTATTCATAGTGGAATCAGAAATGCTTCTAGCAAACCGAGATGGTAGGGTGCACCAGCAAGTGTTGGACACACTGCACATAACCAAGAAGGAGGTGAAGAAACTGCTAGATACCTTAAAAGCGTTGGGATCAGATAACGTCTCTCCATGGGTCCTGAGAGAGGGAGTAGAGGATCTGTGTGCCGTTAGCAGCAATCTTCAATTAATCTATCGAAACTGCCTGAGGCGTGGAAGACAACAAATGTAATTCCAATTTTTATAATTATAATATAATATAATATTTTTATTTCATTGAAAGTTTACATCGAGATTTTGTAATTACAATCAAGAACTGAAGTGTCAGGAGAGCCACTAGGATGCCATGGCATTATGGGCAGATTAATCTAATGGCTTATAGACTACTTAATACTAGAGAAATTGATTGAGTTTGTTTTAGTTAAACATTAGCTTATATCAGTTAATAAATTTACTCAAATTACAATCTGGGGATATTACATTTTGACAAGTGTTTTGTAGGATGGTTATATCAATAGTAAATATTGAAATATAGGAAAATAACAGAAATTAGTTTACAGTATGAGTATTTAGTTTAGGGTGAGTAGGTGGTTCTTGAGAAGAGTCTTAAATTGATGTTCAGACAAGATTATCTTAGTATTTACTGGTAACGAATTCCAGATTTTGGGGCCCTTTATTTGCATAGAATTTTTACACAGGGTGATATGGACACTGGGTATATAAAAAAGTGATCTGTGTCTTGCGTTATGGTCATGGGTCCTGTTAAAGTTGGTGAGGAGAATTTTGAGCAGAGGGTTTATATTAGAGTAGAGTTCTATGTATGTAGTAGGAACAAGAATAAGTGTGAATGTTCTTTACGGTGAGTAGTTTTAGACTTTTGAATATAGGTGGAGTATGCTGTCTAGAGTGGGAATTTGTTATCATTCTGACTGCAGCCTTTTGTTGTATTATGAGTGGTCTAAGGTGATTTAATGTTGTTGATCCCCATGTACAGATTCCATAGGTGAGATATGGGTAGATGAGTGAGTGATACAATGCAAGGAGAGCTGACTCACGAAATCGTAATGACACGATTGCAAATAAACCATACCACGAGTTTTGAGACTCTGTGACCGCGGGTTCGAACCCCAGCCGTGGTATGTTTTTTTTCAAAGAGAGCTGATTGAGGCACATAGTAGCGTATCTTTGATAGTATGCCTACAGTCTTTGAGATTTTCTTGGAAATTTGTTGCATATGTGTTTGGAATTTAAGGCTACTGTCAATGTGGATTTCTAGGAATTTTCCCTCTGTGAGTCTTGTGATGGGTGTACCATTGAGTGTTATGTTAAGTGGAACATTTGTGGCTTTGTTTCCAAACTGTATGAAGTAGGTCTTGTCAGTATTGAGAGTAAGCTTGTTAGTCGTCATCCAGGTAGATATTTTCTGTAATTCGGCATTAATTAACAGTGTTGGCCAGTATAACTGGATTTGGGTGAGAGAAAATATATTCCATTTATCATATTCACGTATACAAGAAACGGCACCTTAAAAAAAAGAAGACAGACAGGTAGCATTAAACTACAGACCAGTATCACTGACATGTATAGTATGTAAAGTCATGGAGAAGATTATTAGAAGTAGTGGAACACATATAAAGGATTGGACTCATTCATGACAATCAGCACAGCTCAAGGATGGGAAATCCGGTGTCACAAATCTACTTGAGTTTTACGACAAGGTAATAGAAGACAGGAGAGAGAGAGAGAGGGAGAGAGAGAGAGAGAGAGAGAGAGAGAGAGAGAGAGAGAGAGAGAGAGAGAGAGAGAGAGAGAGAGAGAGAGAGAGATGAATAGACTGCATCTTTTTGGACTAGGACTAGTAGGGAAAGCAGTACAATTGAACGAGGAATGCTGACAGGAAGGAAACAACGAGTGTTGGCACGTGATGAGGTGTCAGAGTGGGCCCATGTGTCGACTGGGTTCCACAGGGGTCTGTCCTAGATGAGGTGCCGTTTCTTGTATACGTGAATATGATAAATGGAATAGATTCACAGGCGTCCCTGTTCGCTGATGAAGTGAAACTAATGAAGAGAATACAAGCGGACGAGGATCAGGTAAGAATACAAGGAGGATCTGGACAAGCTTCAAGCCTGGTCCGACAAGTGGCTCATGGAGTTTAACCCCAGCAAGTGCAAAGTCATGAAGTTTTGGAAGGAGAGAGAAGGCCATAGAGAGAGTATAGGCTAGGGGATCAAAGGCTGCAAACGTTAATGAAAGCGATCATGGGGTGGGCATTATACCGAGCACGTTCCCTGCGGCACATATAAATCAAATAACCGCTACAGCATATGGGAGCTTAGCAATCCTGAGAATGGTGTTTCGACATCTAAGTAAGGAGTCATTCACGACACTGTACACCGTGTACGTCAGGCCCATATTGGAGTATGCAGCAAGAGTATGGAACTCACACCTTTTCAAACACGTCAAGAAGCTGAAGAAAGTGCAAAGGTTTGCAACAAGACTAGTCCCAGAACTAAAGGATATGTCTTATCAGCAGAGGTTAAGGGAACTCAACCTGATGACACTAGATAACGACGTATAAAATACTGAGATTAATTAAAAAGGTGGACAGGGCTAGAATGTTTCAGAGATGGGACAAAGGAACAACGGGTCACAACTGGAATTTCAAAACTCAGATGAGCTATAGAAATGTTAGGAAGTATTTATTTAGCCTTAGAATTGTCAGGAAGTGGAATAATCTTGAGAGCGAAGTAATGGAGGCAGGATCCATTCATAGCTTTAATAAGAGGTATTATAAGGCTCTAGGAACCTGGAGAGAGGGACCTAATAGCGACTAGCAAAGAGGCGGGGCCAGGAGCTGTGACTCGACCCCTGCAACCACATATAGGTGAGTACACACGAAATATTCTAAATATAGCAAGTGTTGTCAGGAAATTTAACCTTAGATATCTCTAAGATATTTGTAAGTTTTCCTTGAAGGTTTTTCATACATGATATTTCCTGTAAGATATTTTTAGACTTTTCTTTGTAGTGGTCGCTGGTAGACGTGTCCTGAGCTTCGGCAGCATAAAGAAGTATTCATACACTTACAGTTTTATGAGCTTGACTTATATATATATATATATATATATATATATATATATATATGTGTGTGTGTGTGTGTGTGTGTGTGTGTGTACTCACCTAATTCACCTAATTGTAGTTGCAGGGGTCGAGACTCAGCTCCTGGCCCCGCCTCTGCACTGTCCGCTACTGGGTCTCTGCTCTCCCTGCTCCATGAGCTTTATCATACCTTGTCTTAAAACTATGTATGGTTCCCGCCTCCACTATATCGTTCGCTAAACTATTCCACTTCCTAACTACTCTATGGCTGAAGAATTGCTTCCTAACATCCCTTTGACTCATCTGAGTCTTCAGCTTCCAGTTGTGTCCCCTTGTTTCTGTGTTTCCTCTCTGGAACATCCTGTCACTATCTACCTTGTCGATTCCCCGCAGTATTTTGTATGTCGTTATCATGTCTTCTCTAACCCTTCTGTCCTCCAGTGTTGTTAGTCCTATTTCCCTCAACCTTTCTTCATAAGACAGACCCCTGAGTGGTGGAACTAACCTTGTCGCAAACCTTTGCACTTTCTCTAATTTCTTGACGTGCTTGACCAGGTGTGGGTTCCAGACTGGTGATGCGTACTCTAGTATGGGCCTGACGTACACGGTGTACAGTGTCTTGAACGATTCCTTGTTAAGGTAACGGAACTCTAATCTTAGGTTTGCCAGTCGCCCATATGCTGCCGCAGTTATCTGGTTGATGTGTGCCTCCGGAGACGTGCTTGGTGTTATACTCACCCCAAGGTCTTTCTCCTTTGATGAGGTTTGTAGCCTTTGTCCACCTAGCCTGTACTCTGTCAGCGGTCTTCTTTGCCCTTCTCCGATCTTCATGACTTTGCATTTGGTGGGGTTAAATTCGAGAAGCCAGTTGCTAGACCAGATGTCAAGCTTGTCCAGGTCTGTTTGAAGTCCTGCTTGGTCCTCCTCCGATGTGATTCTCCTCATTAATTTCACATCATCTGCGAACAGAGACACTTCTGAGTCTATCCCGTCCGTCATGTCATTCACATATACCAAGAATAGCACAGGTCCTAGGACTGACCCCTGCGGTACACCGCTCGTCACAGGCGCCCACTGTGATACCTCATCACGCACCATGACCCGTTGTTGTCTCCCTTTGATGTATTCCCTGATCCATTCCAGTGCCCTTCCTGATATACATGCTTGTTCTTCCAACTTCTTTACTAATCTCATGTGAGGAACTGTGTCGAAGGCCTTCCTGCAGTCCAGGAAAATGCAATCAACCCACCCTTCTCTCTCTTGCCTTACCTCTGTTACTTTATCATAGAACTCCAGGAGGTTTGTTACACAGGATTTGCCTTCCCTGAATCCGTGCTGTCTGGCGTTGATTATCCTGTTCTGCTCTGTGTGTGTGTGTGTGTACTCACCTAATTGTACTCACCTAATTGTGGTTGCAGGGGTCGAGACTCAGCTCCTGGCCCCGCCTCTTCGCTGTCTGCTACTGGGTCTCTGCTCTCCCTGCTCCATGAGCTTTATCATACCTTGTCTTAAAACTATGTATGGTTCCTGCCTCCACTATATCATTCTCTAGTCCATTCCACTTCCTGACTACTCTGTGGCTGAAGAAATGTTTCCTGACATCCCTTTGGCTCATCTGAGTCTTCAGCTTCCAGTTGTGTCCCCTTGTTTCTGTGTTCCCTCTCTGAAACAACCTGTCACTATCTACCTTGTCAATTCCCCGCAGTATTTTGTATGTCGTTATCATGTCTCCTCTGACCCTTCTTTCCTCCAGTGTTGTTAGTCCTATTTCCCTCAGCCTTTCTTCATAAGACAGACC
Organism: Cherax destructor; assembly: GCA_009830355.1. Lineage (NCBI taxonomy): Eukaryota > Metazoa > Arthropoda > Malacostraca > Decapoda > Parastacidae > Cherax > Cherax destructor. The sequence continues at coordinate 10,148 of WNWK01050960.1, forward strand.
CCTGAGTTGTGGAACTAACCTTGTCGCAAACCTTTGCACTTTCTCTAGTTTCTTGACGTGCTTGACCAGGTGTGGGTTCCAGACTGGTGCTGCATACTCTAGTATGGGCCTGACGTATACGGTATACAGTGTCTTGAACGATTCCTTGTTAAGGTAACGGAACGCTAATCTTAAGTTTGCCAGTCGCCCATATGCTGCCGCGGTTATCTGGTTGATGTGTGCTTCCGGAGACGTGCTTGGTGTTATACTCACCCCAAGGTCTTTCTCCTTTGTTGAGGTTTGTAGCCTTTGTCCACCTAGCCTGTACTCTGTCAGCGGTCTTCTTTGCCCTTCTCCGATCTTCATGACTTTGCATTTGGTGGGGTTAAATTCGAGAAGCCAGTTGCTAGACCAGATGTCAAGCTTGTCAGGTCACTTTGAAGTCCTGCTTGGTCTTCATCCGATGTGATTCTCCTCATTAATTTCACATCATCTGCGAAAAGAGACACTTCTGAGTCTATCCCATCCGTCATGTCATTCACATATAGCAAGAATAGCACTGGTCCTAGGACTGACCCCTGCGGTACACCGCTCGTCACAGGCGCCCACTGTGATACCTCATCACGCACCATGACCCGTTGTTGCCTCCCTGTGAGGTATTCCCTGATCCATTCCAGTGCCCTTCCTGTTATACACGCTTGGTCTTCCATCTTTTTTACTAATCTCATGTGAGGAACTGTGTCAAAGGCCTTCCTGCAGTCCAAGAAAATGCAGTCAACCCACCCTTCTCTCTCTTGCCTTATCTCTGTTACTTTATCATAGAACTCCAGGAGGTTTGTTACACAGGATTTGCCTTCCCTGAAACCGTGCTGTCTGGCGTTGATTAACCGGTTCTGCTCCAGTGTGTGTATGTGTGTGTGTGTGTGTGTGTGTGTGTGTGTGTGTGTGTGTGTGTGTGTGTGTGTGTGTGTGTGTGGGGTGTGTGTGTGTGTGTATATATATATATATATATATATAACAACACTGCACTAGCCAAGGACTCGAACCCATGTTTTATTGGCCCTCCAATTGGGATTGGGTGGTCATGTGGTTTAATGCTTCATGTAGTTCTGGCTCACCATGAGGCGGGCCATTCAGTACACGAGGTGTGAGAGATACATGTCTAGTACATATTGTTACGTGTTTGTCACTGATTATAATGCGAAAATCTAATCCAGTTCCTCAGAGCTGGGGCGCGTGCCCAAAATTCAGCAGGCATTACCCCTCTGAACAGCAGCGCTGAGTCGCTAGAACAGAAAACTAGCTGCCCTGGGATCCCTAGTTACCCTGTTGAGTCTTTTGCCTATCTCATTGAGGAACTTATATGCACTCTTTCCCTATGAGCCAAGGGTCTCCGAGCCTATGGGAACAAACATATAATGATGGGCAAGTTCTCTGTATCTTCTCGACTTTTGGGACTCCCTGAAGGTGGCAGCTGCCCCTCCTTCCTCCCTGGTGTATTGGAGATAAGTATCAGTCAAGGTAGATGCACATGTGTAGTCCCACACCACCTGCTTGCCGTCTGTCCAGGCTTGAAGGGTGATACCATCTGGATGCTTTAGGCTGCCATCAGATCTGCATAGTTGGGGTTGTTTCCCCTTACTGCTGGGCATCCGGCTGTTGTGAGGCTCCTCTTGATAATGTATTAACCCTTCATGTCTTGCAATCTTTTTTCCGGATTTACGACACAAAAGGGCCATGGTACCCGAATGGGTTTCGTTGCTTCACAGCCACAAATACACCTTTTGTATTTGGGGCAGAAGTTGAAGGGGAACACCAATGCGGATGGTCTGTGGGGCGAGGCGGGGCCAACGCTGCAGTTGGGGAAAAGCCAACAGAAAGTTCCCGCATGATGAGCTCTCACTGCCAGGAGGCGGGCTCCATCCTTCCCTGACATGCTCTGGACTGTTTACAAAAATATATATATATATATATATATGTAAACAAAATATATATATAATAGTTTTTTAAAATAATTATATATATAATTTTATATATATTATATATATATATATATATATATATATATATATATATATATATATATATATATATATATATATATATATATATATGCTAGGAATTCGCAAGAGGAGGCGAAATATTCACAAACACTGATCTCTTTGGGCCCACGGAGACTCAAAACCCACGAACCTCAGGGCAAGGTACGCAGTGCTTTTCCGACCCTACCAAATGGTCCAATACCCTTTTGGGCTAGCTCAGCTAGACGTTGATCCCAAAGGGATCCAGCTTTTAGGCAGGTGGCACAGCTTTCACCCCCTTCCTGCATGCATCGACACAACTAGAGATCAGTGTTTGTTTTTTTTATATATATAAAATATATATATATATATATATATATATATATATATATATATATATATATATATATATATTATCGGTTAACAGAGTAAAAAAATACATTTTATTTATTAATATAAAAAAAAACAATTTTCCATGTTTTCAGGGGAATATGGTAAC
>WNWK01050961.1:0-12646 GCA_009830355.1 Cherax destructor
TTTTCAACTTCCTCGTCACTACCGACTTTTCCTTACTAATGTCTCTTCCTCTACTGACACTCCCAGTACTTGCCTGTCTGCTTTCCTGTCCCTCATCCCCTACCCTTGACACTCCCCGTCCCCTTTTGCCACCTCCACCCAGGCCTTCTTGCACACCTGTTGCCCAGGTGTTAGGACATCGTCCTCAACTAGACCACTAGGCCTTTCTGGAGTCCCCTAGCCTCCATAGCCTCACAACCTCTCCCTGTGCACTTCTACCAACCTCTGGACCTGAAGGCGGCCACTCACTGAGACGCCCATCACACTCGTCTCACTCTCGTCCCTCCTCACCTCTGCTCCTAAGTCACCACACCATGCTGTGTGCCCTCACACACAGGACTGTCCAACAACAGTGGAAAATCCTCCAAAAGCGGCTCAGACAAAACCAAGTTCACACCTTCCGGCAGAGCCACTTCCTCTGTCTCCGCTGTCTCGCCATCCTGGGTCACCTGTGACAACGTTAGTACACGCTCATCCTCCTTATCAACAATGTCACCCATTGTCCACTTGGCACCACGCTCATATTCCCCGTGGCGACTCATCCATAGCATCCACGACCACCACTTCATCCTTCCTCATACCATCAGCAGCTCCATGTCTCTGTTGGCCCATCCGACGATCACATGCCGCCACATGTCCAGGTAATCCACACAGGCGACACGTTCGAACTTGGCCTGCGTAAGTCACATAGACTTGCTGCCTGAACTCCTCCATCATGACGTATGAAGGTATCTGACGTTTGAGCGTCATTTTCAAAGAAATGAACCTTCTTGCACCCCGGGCATAAGTCCCCTGTGCCCACCGCCCACCGTGGCTGCATGGACGTCACCAAATTGACTGAAGACGTTTCGCACATCAAACTCCAACGCTTCGAACGGCACGTTTCGACTCGTATATAAGTGTAGTACCGTGACACATCTCGAAGCCACTCCTCTAATCCCGTGTTGACGACAATCCTCTTCTCCTGATACGTGTCAACCACTCGCTCATATGCGCTGGCCACTGCAAACTTGACAAAAATCCTCGACGAACCGTTGAGAGATATCCCAAATAATTCTTCAATGGATATCCCTAAAGAATCCCTCAAAATAGCTGGGAGGAGAACATCTGCGTTGCTTGGTAAATCGCGCCCTGCAACACTTCAATACAGACAGTATTGACACGTTGCTGAGCGCTCCACCATGTTGATGAAAACTACCAGTTCTCAACTCCACCGCTAGGGACCAGAAACAAGCACACCCGCACTCCGCAAAGGCTGGGCAGCGAATGACCTTTATTGTAATCAGCTAGCCGAGTGGCTTACGCACTGGCTGGAGCTTTAGGACTCGCCCTGGGTTTAATCCCAGCCCGTTCCGTGGTTTAATTAAAACCATTTTTTTTGTATATTAATACTTTATTTATGATGCTTCAAATTAAAACCATTTAGACTCGAACAGGTTGTAGATGTGCCAGCCCCACCGTCTTGAGACCAGCCAGGTCCAGTGGTTAGTCTGGTTTTCATGGATCTAGTCAGTCTTGCTTACATTAGCTTCGAATAACATTTGTTAATGGCTCTCCTCAACCATACAATAGTTACTCATGTGCTTTTAGCAATATGATCATGAAACTTACTTCCCTTAGTTTCTCGACTCCTCTCAGTTCTTTCTTTCGTTTTTCAGCCTCTTTAAATTAATAAACTGAACCTACTATCGTGCCAAAATGACTTTCTCAAGTCTACTTCTCCAGTGAACATTTCCGTGATATGTCTTCCCTATGATTCTTACTTACAGAATCGTTAACAATGCCCTTTGTGCTCAGTATACTAAACTTGAATATATTACCACACCTCACCCACAGCTCAGCAACACTGCCCATTACCTTCCGGTGCCTGGAGGAGAACAATAAGATAGACAAGCGGGTGACGAGGTTCGTGCTGCCGGTGGGCGCCACTATCAACATGGACGGCACGGCGCTCTACGAGGCTGTCGGCTCCATCTTCATCGCTCAGATGTACGGCATCCACCTGGGTCCTGGCCAGCTTCTCACAGTCAGGTAGGTCTCCCTCCTTCCTCTTGTTACAGGGCATCTGCCAGCCACTAGCTGTTAGGTGGGTCGTGTCTCTTGTTGAAAATGTCAACAGTGGGGTGCCCTTAAAATGTTTCTGTACTTACCTGTCGCCGAAATATATAGATTTTTTTTTTTTTTTTTTTTTTGGGGGGTCCAAATCTTTATTGTTTTATTCCAAATTAATTTGCACATAGGCTGGTATACAATTACAAATCTAAAGTCTTGTAATGAATCTTAATGCAATCATAAGTTTCTTGGTGTTTATAGCCTGACGTCTACCTTGGCCAGTATAGGCGCTGCTAGTATCCCCAGCGCTGGTCTGGTCACCATGCTCCTTGTCCTCACAGCTATCGGTCTGCCCACAGAACACGCCTCGCTTATCTTCGCTGTCGACTGGATCTTGTAAGTCTTATTTATACCTGTGATGTTTACCTTGACAACCTGTGTGCAGTGAGTGTGTGTGTGTGTGTATGACTGAACTTTTAAGTCTGTCAGAAAGAGAGAGGCCAGTCTCTCCAAAGTATTGAAGAGAACAAGAGGAGGATCGATAGCAGGAGAGGTGCGAACTAGATTACTAAGAAGGGTGTTAGTTTGGCGAGAAGCAAGTGTGATGTCTAAGGAACAGAGGGAGTTGTTAAGATTTAAGAGACCGGAAATATAAAGAATGCAAAGAACTGGAGATTTCACAAGAGTAGAGAGTTTGGGAGAGAAGAAAGTCCGTTTAGCATGTGAGTAGGGAATCTAACTCTTTTGCTTTCTTTCCTGACGTGCCTTCCATCTCTCAGCTATAGGCTTTTCTTTTTCTGTTTATCGCAAGCTTATGCACAGTGGCATGTACATTCACTACTTTCCTTACCATGCTTCCTCTGTCAAGAAAATTGTCATTTCTCTCTTCGTGAGTCTGAAATTTCCATTCTTGACAGTTCGTTCTCTAGCCTTGGTTACCCTTCCTATGGTGTGTATGTTTTTGAAATGTATGTCTCACTGTACTCGTACATACGCTGATAGTTTACTTTAGTCCCATTTTAAGGTATTAAAGTATTCTTGACTGATGGAGACAGGTGACGTGCAGCCTTAATGACCCTCGTGTAGTCGATAGGCTCTAAGCTTCATTACCCAACCAACCTAACTTGCTCTATAAGTGCCTTTTGTTAACTAAAGAGAAGTTATTAACTGTTGCTAATTTTCCAATTAAACAACAGCGTTAAATCTTATAATTTTTACGCAAAACCAAAATATCTCGAGGTGGATTTGAGATTTTTTTTCGGAATTAAAGACATGCATGGTGAAAAAAATAATGCATGAGTGCAGTGATTTTTTTTTATTTGTACGTTTCGCCCAACGGTTGGCTTTATGGCATACCTCTTTCGCAAATACACTTTACCCAGTACGTTTTTCACTAATTGTTGGCAGCCTGCCACTTTCCACCAAAATCACTTAGTCAGCTCCTCTACATAATGTAATTTTTTGTCATTGCCATTTTTTGTCATTGCCACTTCCAAAATTAAATAGCTTTTTTAAATGGCCTTCATAGTAGGCGATACTCAGTTTTTCATACACTTTTTCAATTGCATTTGAAAAAAAAATCACCATATACCTTAGTATTATAAAAGGGCTTACCGTATAAAAATTCTTAAAACTTATGTTTTATTTGGCAGGGATCGTGTCCGCACCTCCATCAATGTCCTGGGCGACGCTTTTGGCGCTGGTATTGTAATGCACCTGTGCCGGGAGGAGTTGGAACGCATGGGACCAGCGCAACCTTCCATTGAAATGCTTGACAAGGTCGAGTGTGGGATGATTCCCACCCACACCCCACTGGCTGCTTCCCCACAGCTCTCGCCCGTCTCTCCAATGCGGGGCATGCCCAAGGACCTCATGCCCCTCACAGACAAGGGCAATGGGCAGCTGTCGTGGGGACACAACCCGGAGAGAAGTCCAACCTCAGAGACCCAGATATAGACAACACCGGATCCGTGGTAACGGACGGTCCCGCAGTCGCAGCTGAGATGAAACCGCGGACGTCTTCTTGTTGGTGTTTCTTAGGGCAACTGACCGTTCACGCCGTATTAAACCCTACACTACCGGCTCCGTAATGCAGTCGCAGCCAGGATTTCAGTGTCCATCTTATGGCTACCAGAGTATTGTAGAAAACGTGTATTTAACCATGAACTATTGGTTGCGACTAAGGGTGTATGTTCTGTACTCGCCTAATTGTACTCACCTAATTGTGGTTGCAGGGGTCGAGACTCAGCTCCTGGCCCCGCCTCTTCACTGACCGATACTAGTTTCTCTCTCTCCCTGCTCCATGAGCTTTATCATACCTCGTTTTAAAGCTATGTATGGTTCCTGCCTCCACTACATCACTTGCTAGACTATTCCACTTCCTGACAACTCTGACTGAATAAATACTTCCTAATATCCCTTTGACTCGTCTGAGTCTTCAACTTCCGGTTGTGACCCCTTGTTTCTGTGTCCCCTCTCTGGAACATCCTGTCTCTGTCCACCTTATCTATTCCACGCAGTATTTTGTATGTCGTTATCATGTCTCCCCTAACCCTCCTGTCCTCCAGTGTTGTCATTTCGATTTCCCTTAACCTTTCTTCATAGGACATTTCCCTCAGCTCCGGAACTAACCTTGTTGCAAACCTTTGCACTTTCTCTAATTTCTTGACGTGCTTGACCAGGTGTGGGTTCCAAACTGGTGCTGCGTACTCCAGTATGGGCCTGACGTATGATAGTGCTTGTAGAGGGAATAACTGTATTATAAATCATTACATGAATTATTTGTAAAAACAATACTGTTATAAACATGTTATTTATAGCATAAGTTTTGTCAAACAAGCCGAGTTCATGTATATTTTTCTCTATTTCATCGAAAATTGGTTTGAACATTACGAAATAAATATATTTCGTTGATTTTAAATATTCTAAGTACGTTTGATAGGTTAGGTAGGGTTAAACAATCCCCATTAAATGTTAGAAAAGTCGAGTCAGGTTGCTAAATTTACTTTTTGTTGAAAATTAAAAATAAAGTGGATACTGTGTTAATTGATGTGCATATATTTATCAATAAATATAAAATATAAAAAATGTTTTAAATACATTTGGCTTGTTTGAGTTGATTTATTAGGCACGACACACATGTATATATATATATATATATATATATATATATATATATATATATATATATATATATATATATATATATATATATATATATGTATGTATGTAATATATATATATATATATATATATATATATATATATATATATATATATATATATATATATTTTTTTTATTAAGAAACAGGTATATATACATATTACATACATGGAAACGTTCTAAACATATGAACGCTTATAATTACCAACATAATTTACATATTCTAATCGACATAGAAACTCACCACATTATACTTGTTACGAATACATGATCATATTGCTCATAACATCAAGGAGCCTCTATGAACAAAAAAAAAAACCACTAGTCAAAACTTACAAAAGCAATATGCCCCCCTCCTTAACCTTCCTAACATAGAACTCCCCTCTGAAATCTTTGAGTAAACCAACTATATGTATACATAGCACACCCTACACCCCTAAATCTACACCAAATTGTACTATCTACACTAAATTGTACAATCAAAACTGTATATTACATGGTACCATTATTTCTATGCATCCTCTTGAATTCTGTCAAGTATGTAAATTATAAATATCACAATAATAACTAACGACTACGTTAACACAGATAATCCTAAACCAGGCAAATGTTCTCCACAAGATGAAACAATTAAACTAGGACTGTCTCTCACTGACATCCCAGTGCACTGCGCACCACACCCTAACCGTATATAAAAAAACATTAATATACTTAAATACACATATTACTTTCCTTTGCTGTTATTCTAATAATATTCCTTAATTCTAATCCTGACATTACACATTAAGAGACAGGTATATGTACATATTACATACATAAGAGCGTTCCAAACATATGAACGCTTATAATTATCAACATAAATTACATATGCCAAACAACATAGCACCTCACTACATTACACTAGACACTAGAGCATAATCATAATGTTCCCATTACCTTAAGGTGTCTCTATGAACAATACCACTACTTTTTTATCTTATTTCCCAGACTAGAGCACTGAACCAGAAAATTCCCGCCCATTCCCTGATCTATTGCCGAACCTAGAATACCCAGCTACTACCCCCTCCTCCCAATCCCTTTAAAACACAAACCCCCACCCCCTCTCCTCTCCCTACCTACATTACTATCCTCCTACCCACCCTCTACCCATTTCACCTCCCGTGACTTCTACCATAATCAACACCAGTCCTTTCACCTTGGCACCCTCAACATGCTATTCACTGTCATCTCTTGATAACCACTCGAAAAGCCCTGTTCCATACCCCACTATACAAACTCCGATTCCTACATTTTGTCCTATAAAACCCCGCTCCTAAAGCCCTTATTCGAACCATCCCTCTACGTCCTCATACCCCAAGATATATGTATAAAATCCAACACCAAATAAGACATCCCTCTACGTATGCTTTCCGAGAACTTCCCAAATCTAAACTCAAAGCCCTCAAAACGGATACCCCTCCCCACCTACCATCCTCAAAACCCCCAAACCATTTCCTCACTGCCTCCAAACCCTCACAAAAATAGATGGCGTGATAAGCTGTATCTACCTCCCCACACCTACGACAATACCCATCCCCACTCAACCCCATTACATAAAGCTGGGCCCTGACGCCAAAATACCCTGAAGAAACCTATACCCTGTTTCCCTCACCCTTGGGTGCACCTTCAACTTCTTTAACCACCCCAAATTCCTTTCCAATCATACAAAGGATAAACCTCACTCCCTTGCATCTCCATTCTCTCCATCCCCAACCTATCCAAACGGCTTACTCTACACCTTCCCGGCTCCTTCATAACCAATAACACTCGTAAAATAGCCTCACAAAGCAATATATCCTTTCCTCCCACCACCTTCGCACCTCCTTCATCACCAATCCCACGTTTCGTCCCCCTCTCCTCCCTCATCAAAAACTCATGCCTCACAAAAACACTCCTTAACCTACACCTCAAGGGCACCAACCCTAACCCCCACCTCACCCTCGTTTCCACTACTTCCCTACACATCCAATGTCTCCCATTCCCCATACAAACTTCAACACGTACTTCAACAACCGCTGCACATCCACCTCTAAGAGAGGATATACCACCGCCCTAAACCACAATTTACTATACACTAAAACGTTAATAACTACCACCCTTTGCAACAAAGTTACCTCTCTCATTCCCCATCCCTTCATCTTATCAATAGCAGCATCCACTACCAATCTTGAATTTACTCTCTAGCCACCAAAGGATCAGCACTGAACACTATCCCACATATTTTTATAGTTTTCACACAACTCCATCCCTCCCGTTTCTCCAACGTTCCCCGACCAACTGCCTACCTCCAATAAATTAGATTTTTCCTTATTCACCCTCATTCCGTTGCCTTCCCAAACTTTTCAACCAACTCATTGATCATACTCAACTGCTTCTCAGACCTGACCAACACTGTAGTATCATCTACTAACCAACAATACCCCCTCTGCATCCTCCTCCATGTCACCCTCCCGTAAAACCTCCTCCTCCACCAACCTATAAAACGGATCCTGTAATAAGGCAAAAGGATCTGCGACAGCGGACATCCCTGCGCAGACCCTTCTTCATCTCCACCTTTCTTCCCACATTCCCATTAATTTGCACCCTAACTAAAGCCCCTCATACAAAGTTCGAACCCATCCTATAACTACCTCCCCAAACCCTTGCCTACCCAAAATATCCAATAACATTTCCCTGTCCACCCTATCATATGCCCTCTGCCAATCCACCCCCAATACTCCTCCCATCTGACTATTCTCAATAAACTGCTTTATACGTCTATGCCCCGTTCTGATACTCCGTCCCGGCACCCCGTATTGTCCCTCATGCAATATATATATATATTAGATTATTAATACGTGTGTGTTTGCGTATGTATGTAGCCATATCAAAAATTTCAGAACACTGAAGACATAAGTCTATCATTTTAGACTTAAAATGAGAAACCTTAATTAACCTCACTACCTCTTCATCTTGTCCTAGACATATTACAATTCCTGTATTTAAACTTTGAGTGTCAATTACAAAAGTTGAAGGTTATTTGCTAGTCACCTCCATATATAGTTCGTGTTTGTGTTCATCTTAAAAAAAAAAAAAAAAAAACGCTAAGAATAATTTCGTCAAGAGGTGGAGTGTTGTTATGTTTGCTAAGTGGTTATTAACCAGGAGAGCCTAAGTAGTCATTAATAGTGAGTTTTTGTAATCATAAATCAGGTGATCATATTTTGACACAATGGCTGCATGTTGTTATGGCATTCGTCAGGAAAAACCACCTGAGGCGGGTCTCTGTTACTGGTGGTGTTAATTACTGGGGTCACCTCTTACCCCAACAATGTTAGTCTCATTTTCAACACTACTATGCAGCTATTTATCACAGTGTGTGTGTTGGCTGGTGTACACTGCGCCTGTGAGTGTGTATGTGTCGGCCTATGTGCACAATCTGTGCGCCATGTTGCAAACAAAATGCATTTTGGCCTATCGGAAGAGGGTTGTACATAAAAGGTGAGCACCTCTTTACGTGTGGGCAAAGATTGTCAATGGTTATGTAAATATTGTGATCATTATCGGTGAGCGTGGTGCGTCTAGGCTCAGGACAACTCGCTGTAGTAAACACAATAGGTTAGTTATATCTACGACAGCTTTAACCAGTTTGTTATTTGATTTCCTAACATAATTGTCTAGAATTATTCTAGGGGTTGGGGTAGGTTGAAAGTAGTGGAGGGGAGTTGAAAGGAGCGGGGGTTGAGTGAAAGACAGGAGTGGGTTAGAGAGACGTGGAGAGGTGATAATATTTTTTTTTTAGTTTAAGATCTTTATTATGCACCCTCATACCCATGGTGTGGGCGGTAGTCAAAAACATCAGAGGCATATGTAGGGCCCAGATACTGCGCCCCAAAGTTTTGATAGCTGAACAAGTTAGTGGTAATGAACTACTGATATGCTCAGGGCCGGATTTAGACCTTGGGGGCGCGGGGCTCTTCAGGTTTGGGGGGCCCTCAACATGGAAATTATATTGAATTACAAATAAGAAATGAACTAAAATGAATGATAAACAGCAGTTTTCGAAAAAAAAAATTAGGTTTGAAAGAAGACGTCTGATTTTATTTTTCTTAATTTTATTGACTTTAAGAATAACTTTGACTATAATTTTCAGTTTGTAATATATTCCATCTGCAATGTATAATAATTACCGATGTGTATTTATTTATATCTTTGGTGTCACACTTTCGGTATCTATGATAGATACCGAATAAAAAATATATAGATAATCTATTTTTTGTATAGTAATAATTTGCTAATGGCCCGACCGACCGACCAACTAGACATTTAAGTTAAAATAGTGTAAGTTATTAAAGGAAGAAATCATAACCGTCTGACATCAAGAAAGAAATTGATTCAATCCTCTTTTGTAAAAGTTAAGCCTATTAGTAGAGGGCAGCTTATAACGGCCAAGAAAGGCTTTTTCACCTGTTTTTTTACTTTCTAGTTAATTTACCATGGATCTAAAGAACACTTCAAATATTAATTCTGTTATGGACGTACACCTCCAGGACATTAAGACACATGTGCAACATCTGGGTATCTTTATTGCAGACGTTTCGCCATCCAGTGGCTTTATCAATACAAATTCTAGAACATCATTTGAAGACAGTAGAACTCTTTCTTTCTTTCAACATGTCGGTCGTTTCCCACCGAGGCAGGGTGGCCCAAAAGGAAAAGCGAAAGTTTCTCCTTTTACATTTAGTGATATATACAGGAGAAGGGGTTACTAGCCCCTTACTCCCGGCATTTTAGTCGCCTCTTACGACACGTATGCCTTACGGAGGAAGAATTCTATTCCACTTCCCCATGGAGATAAGAGGAAATAAGAACAAGAACTAGTAAAAAATTAGAAGAAAACCCAGAGGGGTGAGTATATATATGCTTGTACATGAATGTGTAGTGTGATCTAAGTGTAAGTAGAAGTAACAAGACATACCTGAAATCTTGCATATTTATGAGACAGAAAAAGACACCAGCAATCCTACCATCATGTAAAACAATTACAGGCTTTCATTTTACACTCACTTGGAAGGATGGTAGTACCTCCCTGGACAGTTGCTGTCTACCAACCTACTACCTATACTTCAACCATACTTTGCTAAAATAATGGGTATTTGAAATAATTCATGACAATATACAAGCTATATTGAGATTTTTTATGACATAATTCATGTGTGTATAAACTTGCAATGTTATTTCCAGCAGATTAACTTGCAAAACATTCATTACCACTTACCTGTTTAGCTCTCGCCCAGTTCCTGACCTATTATATATTTTTAGTCTTTTGACTACAACCCACAGGATGACTGGAGATTGCATGACAAAGTTATTGAACTAACAGTGACATTTCTTCCAGCCAGGGATGCTACCACCAGCCCAAGATGCCTGTGTTCCTGCCACCAATGTCTGTTCCTGCTAGCTACGCCTGCTCCTATGTTCATAGTTTATCTGTCATATTTTCACACAGGATGGTTTCCTGTTATAATTTACCTAGCAGGATGGTTTCCTTAATACTCCATCCTACAGATTATGACGTCTGCCAGATGAGGCTGGCAGACTTCAGTACGGTTCACATAACCTACCCAGGTCACCTATAATATATGCTCTAATACCAAATATATTGATCATGTATTAATATTTAATATGTTAATATAATCATTACTTATACTTATTGATGTAATCTGTATAAGAGGTTGGTCATCAATAGTTTGTAAAAGTAGTAATTGTAGCAATACTAGTACTAACAATACTAACACTAATATCAAACAAAAATAACCCGAGTTCAAATGCCTCATCCAGCCAGCGATGCCTTGTTTTTTGCCAGCGATGCGGGGTTTCTTGCCAGCGATGCCGGGTTTCTTGCCAGCGATGCCGGGTTTCTTGCCAGCGATGCGGGTTTCTTGCCAGCGATGCCGGGTTTCTTGCCAGCGATGCCGGGTTTCTTGCCAGCGATGCCGGGTTTCTTGCCAGCGATGCCGGGTTTCTTGCCAGCGATGCCGGGTTTCTTGCCAGCGATGCCGGGTTTCTTGCCAGTGATGCCGGGTTTCTTGCCAGCGATGCCGGGTTTCTTGCCAGCGATGCCGGGTTTCTTTGCAGCGATGCCGGGTTTCTTGCCAGCGATGCCGGGTTTCTTGCCAGCGATGCCGGGTTTCTTGCCAGCGATGCCGGGTTTCTTGCCAGCGATGCCGGTTTCTTGCCAGCGATGCCGAGGTTTCTTGCCAGCGATGCCGGGTTTCTTGCCAGCGATGCCGGGTTTCTTGCCAGTGATGCGGGTTTCTTGCCAGCGATGCCGGGTTTCTTGCCAGCGATGCCGGGTTTCTTGCCAGCGATGCCGGGTTTCTTGCCAGTGATGCCGGGTTTCTTGCCAGCGATGCCGGGTTTCTTGCCAGCGATGCCGGGTTTCTTGCCAGCGATGCCGGGTTTCTTGCCAGCGATGCCGGGTTTCTTGCCAGCGATGCCGGGTTTCTTGCCAGCGATGCCGGGTTTCTTGCCAGCGATGCCGGGTTTCTTGCCAGCGATGCCGGGTTTCTTGCCAGCGATGCCGGGTTTCTTGCCAGTGATGCCGGGTTTCTTGCCAGTGATGCCGGGTTTCTTGCCAGCGATGCCGGGTTTCTTGCCAGCGATGCCGGGTTTCTTGCCAGCGATGCCGGGTTTCTTGCCAGTGATGCCGGGTTTCTTGCCAGTGATGCCGGGTTTCTTGCCAGCGATGCCGGGTTTCTTGCCAGCGATGCCGGGTTATGTTATCTGTTTATCATTCACCCAAACTCAAAAATTCAACATAAAACAGTATCGGTGTTTAATACTGTCACGGTTAATAAATGAGTTATAATACAGTATAGAGTACAAAATTTACATTAAATATTGATGCTTTGATAAAAGTAATGTTGCCCATCAAGGAGGGGGGGTGCCTTGATGCCTGGGAAGGGCTCTTGATTTAAGGAAATGAATAAATTTTCCTCTTGAATCGAATCTGATTCCCCCATGCCCCAGCCTCTTTATGACCCGTGGGGTTTAGAGCTACCTAATATTACTGTTTTAAGTAATTATTTTGAGGACACAAGTAACCTCTCCGGAAGGACGAGTCCAAGTATTTAAATCATGATAATGTAAAAAATCCAAGTGACATAACACTGGTCAACAACCAAAATGCTTCGAGACCAGAGAGAATTGCCAACTAATTTTAGGTCACTGATAATGAATATCATGGTTAAAATTTTGTTAGCTCTACTTTTCAATATAGACCTACGTGTCACAATAGGTTAAAGGCTTGGGGGGTGTATTTTCACCACACTCAGTCCACTGCCCTTATTATAATACCGGGGGGGGGTTAGG